>VZRW01012467.1:534403-583768 GCA_013398125.1 Aegotheles bennettii
GTTTCTGCAGGGCAGGTTCCCTCCTCCATGTCCTTTGATGTGCTCGTTCCCTGGCTTGAGCTCGTTCCCTAATTAATGAATTAACGCTTCCACACGAGCACACTGGGTGACAAGTGCTGCTTGAGCCTTGACAAATCACTTTACCTTCCAGCTACTCCCCATCCCACCCACGGCATGAGGCAGAGGAGGGGGGCTCGGCATGTTTTGACGCAAATGAATAACCAGCGAGGATCCTGTTTGTATCTTCTAAATTTAATACAGCTTGATGTAAGGCTGAACTGGGTTAGCATAAAATTAAAAATAGCTGTTCCTGTTATCAGGATTTTTCACTAATTTTGACACAAGCCAACATCTGGTTTACTGGAAACTCACAGGAGTAATTTATCTGAATGAAACTGCAAGACAAAAGCAGCACCGTGCAGCTGGGCCTGGTGCTGTCACTGTTTTGAATCTTTACTCAGCTTTCAAAGCCAGAGGAATGCCAAAGGCATCCTGAGCTTCTCTGCTATCGCTTGCTGAATGTGTCAAACATAGGATGACCAGACCCTGCCTTTTGCCCAGCAGCAGAGGAAGGCCAAGGTCCTCTCCTCCCTGTGGTATCTGGATGTGCACACATCAGGCACACCTCACTGATGGAACCCCCTGGAAAGATGGAGCACCCACCCAAAGCCATCACCCAGCAGCTGCATTTTGATCTTTAATAGATTAAAGGGGTGGGGAGCACTGCAAAGTGACCAAATCTCATACCTTGGTACATTTGGCAAGTGGTACCCTAGTGCCCAAGCCCTCCCTCAGTGACACTGTGCCAGGAACCACAGCCCACCTCCTCCTGTCCCAGGGTCCGGCTCTCCCAGCTGTGGCTCCCGCTGATCACAGGGAAGGTGCTCCGCTGCTTTCTGCTTCACACTCAACCAGAAACAGCCGTGCAGCTGCTGGGTAGAGCAAACACAAACAGAGGTTGCAGGGGATATGTTTATTCAGTCATGAATACCCCCAGCAGCACCCTGGGGAAGCAGAACAACTGAGGTTCACTGTGCTGCTCCGGGAAGCACAGCTGGCGGCCAAGGTGGCGCAGGGCTGGGCACAGAGGGGCTCTGTCCCCGCTCTCTGTGCTCCGTTATCCCTCCCAATTGCCTCGTGCCTGTCCTTTGGGCTTCCCACGTTATCAATCACAGGCTGCAGTCTGTTCTGAGAGAATACAGTGACTACCACAGGCACACCAGAGACACACAAAGTTTAACTGCCCGAAACTCCAGCGGTGTCAAACCACAGGACAGGGAGGGAGAAGCCTTTATAGTTACCTCACTGTTATAGATGAGCAGGGCGTCTCGGCTTGAAATGCTTCTACAAGGGGCCTAAAATAGTATTCAACTTTTCTTATTCAAATAGATATCTGTGCTCCACTCCCGTGGCTTTCTGCATGTACTCTGAGTCATAACTAGGTCATGGAGATAGAGGCTGCGGAAGGAAAATAACTCTTGTGTTCTGGGGATAATTCATGCAGCCACTTTCTCTGCTGCGAGGCCATCCGGGGCTGGGGGACCACGAGCTCAAAGGTTCCTCTGTCTGCAGGAGGTGCCAGATCTTGGCTGCTGTGCACAGACAACTGCTCCCAGAGGAGCAGCTCCCACCCAGAAGTGCCCCCAGTTCTCCAGAAGACAGGCGGCTCAGGGGGTCTCTAACTTCAACAGTGATAAGAGACCGAGCCCACCATGCTTCCACTCTCACAGGACCCAACCATAACAGCCTAGAGGCTGTGATTCATGTCAGAGGTGCTACAGTGATGTGAGAGCGTGGGTTCACAAGCCACAGCCAGTGACTGACACACACCCAAGCAGCAACACACCCATCTAAAAGGCACAGTGTCTCCTGACCTACACATTTTTCTAAACAGAGCTTCATTTTTCATACTAGTTAACAAACATGATTGATTCTACCCCTCTGTTGCTGACTGCAGGTGAAAGCACACACCCTGTACCTGCTCTCTGCCCCAGGTGGGTGGCCCTGTGTAGCTGAGCTTGCTGCTGGCCTGGATGCTCTTGGTCCCCTGGAGCATCCTCCATCCCATGCCTCTGCCTCCCACTGCTGGAACCGCCAGGCTGAACTTCTCTGCGCCAGAATGCACATTACACCTTTAGAAAGCCAGAAAATGAAGATGTTAATTATGAAAAGAGAAGCTGCCAGGATTATTAGAGATGTGTTGAGCAAATTAGAAACTGTTATTCCTGTGGAGAATAGTTTAGCATATGCTTGGAATTTTTTTTGTCTGTTCAGACCCAGGACTCTGATGTGTTGAACTGCTCTTGTCCCCATGCTGCCTGCCTGTGGTGGGCATATCACAGTGAATCTGCACGCTTCTAATCCATTTCTGTCTTCCAAAGGCACCTTCTTGGCATAGTAATGCACTAAAACGCTGCCAATAATTCCCTCCTGTGAGTGGTGATGACCGGGCTGTGGTTTTGAAGAAGAAAGTTCTACAGATGGGTCCTTCAGATCAAGTTAGCATCTCCACACCGCTCACCGCCTATGCCATATTGTAGCTTAATTACTAATAGCCTTCTCTGGAATTTATTCATTAAAGCAACAAAAAAGATGCATAATGCAATGTGGCAGATCCTCAGCAATCCACAGTAACCTCGCCTGGGAGCAGTCACATTCCTGCTAAAGCAATGGAGAATTTAGATTATGCAAAATGGTCAGACTGCTGGCTTAGAACTGCGAATGCAACCAAGAGATGTTTATCTTACCAGTTCTTGCAGAGCTGATTAGGTGCCTTGTGCGTGTGAAAGCGAGCACGCACGGGCTCCTTGACTGTTTCCAGACTGCAAAGCATTTTGAGCTGTTTTTCAGGCATTTGCATGTTTTCTCAAGCATTTAATTTCCAGTTCTTCTTTCCCAAAACAAGCACGTCATAGCTGTCACAAATCTGTATGCACACATAATCATACAATTTGTATGTACAGCCAAGCTCCTGAACGTGTACGAGTGGTCTCTCTGAATGCCCTCACTCACACACAATGTGCTCACATTTGGTATATTTATCCCTGTCTATTTATAAGTAGGATGTTCTGAATAATTTGCAGTAAAACTGCAAAATAATACAATTTTATTCTAAATAGTGCCTACAGTGGGTTAAGTATGATGATATTCAGATACACTGAATATTTAATGTAGATATCTTATTAGGTGCAAAAAATATGCTCTGTGATGTGCTAGAGAAAGAGGCACCACAAGAGTGCGAGCAGGGACCCATTGCGGGGAGAAAAGTTAATAGGTCCAGAGAACTTGGGACCCAGTGAGCTCCTTGAGATCCAGGAATCTGGCTGCCACCTGCTTGTCAAAACACAAATAAATATTACAGGCCACAGCCTTGAAGAGAAATTCCTGAAGTGAAGCTTTTGGAGACAGGAGATCAGCTCAGAAGAACAAAATGTTTACAAGGTTGGTGATGTGTCAGTGCTGTGACATTACTTCATCCATCCACTGGCAACCCCCCGTGTCTATGGTGAATACTGACATGATGCCATCATTATACAGAGGCACAAAAATGTGCTTCCCCAAACCCCCGGTGAAGCTTGAAGCACATCAGCCAGAAATGTCAACGCGGTGAATAAAATGAGGGGGAAAGAAAGGTTCTCTTGAGGTAATTGTAGGCTTCTGATGAAAGGAGTTGTGCTAGGCTCAAAGCCGTGTCACATCACACAGACACGTAAATAATACTGACAGGTTAATGCTGAATCCATACAAGAAATGAGACTCGCTCATTCAGAAGCTTTTAACACACAGCTGTGGATAAACATCTGGCACATCCCCTTCTGACCAAAGCAAAGCACGGATGGATGGTGGGGAGGTGAGGACTGACCTCGCAGGACCCCTGACCTTCATGTCATTTCATCTCTGAGTGAAGAAGGCACCGTTCCCCACAGCAGAGCCCTGAGCTGGTGCTCAGCAGGATTCCCTCTGCCCACAGGCAGCAGCAGGACGAGCCCCACAAACACGATGTGGCAGCAGCAACAGCCGTGTCCCGGAACAGGGGCAGTGAATCCCTGCCCGGCATGATTCAGAGTGCTCAGCACCAAGGGACTGGGGAGATTTGTTCTGTCGATGCCTGGGTTCCCTCACCTACAGAAATCCTGGGCTGTAAGTCACTGCCTAAAGTGCAAACACCTTCCTGTGCAGGAGCAGCTGTCCTGACCTGGAGCACAAGCAAACCCCTGGAGCAGAGGGACAGACAAGATAATTACATCTGACAGCTGACAACAAAACTAAGGTGCCTGTTAGAAAAGCCTCGTACTTTGAAAAGCACATTTTAAACTCAAATAGCCACACACACCCCCAACCCATACTGCTTGAACTGTGTTTGTTTGGCTTCCCTTTCCTGTTCCTCCCATTTTCCTTCCACTCTGTTCTCCCAGTTTCTAATGAGAACTGCCAGTCCAAATATAAAACATTTATTTTTCCAACTTTAACTGCACATTCTTGCTTCCTACTATTTGCCTGCATTAATTCAGCAGTGAGGTTCTCAGGGAAGAGCTCTGCCCTCAAGCTCCAGTGGTGGCTTTCCATCTATTCCAACAACATACATCAACATTTTATAAAAGCCATAAAATATGCTGCAATCTCGTTTTATCGTCTCTCTTTGAACATGCAAATAATTTGACTCCATCTTATCCAAACGCTCCATAACCAGTAACAGGAGAGAGCAGGATAATTTACTGGCTGGTGCTGGCAGAGGAGGGATGCTGCTGTTTTTGTGTCCCAGGCACATCGTGTGAACAGTGCTGCTGCTGGAGAAGCCACACTTCTTCTCTGTCCCTTATTACCATGCACCTCTAATCTTTTCCATTTCTGAGAGAAAGAGAAACCTGACCAAGAGCTCCAGCATGCCACCATGCCACTATTCCCAGCCCCCTGCCCTCAATATCAGGATCCCCACATCAAACAGCCTCTCCTCCCGAGATCAAACCCACTCATCTTGCTCAAGAACTTCTACCAACACCCCAGGCACGGAGAACACCACAGATCAGCCTTTGGGCAGGACGCTCTGCCCACCAGGAGCACAACCACTCACCCAACCTGCAGCCCAGCCTGAAGACACCCAGGTAAGCAAGACCCCTGAAAGGCCAGGGACACGCAGAGCTCCTCAGGAGAGCCCAGCTGGACCCTCTATGCCCACCATCAGCCTGGTCAGGACATGGGTCCCCCCAGCACTGCCCCCAGCCTAGCCAGCGTGGCCGGGTCTCCAGCAGAGCCGAAGCTTCGTGCAGTCCTGCTGCCTGGAACTGCAATAATCAGCTGGTGAATAATCACAGAATCCCAGACTGCTTTGAGTTGGAAAGGACCCTAAAGCTCATCCAGGGGAGCAGAGGACAGCATACAGCGAGAGGGAGGCAGGCCAGGGGATGGGCAGCACATCCAGGTGCTCCACGGGCTTGCATTTTCCAGAGTTACTTTCTCTGACTTTAATTAAGCTCTCCCCAGACTCGCCAGCTCGGAGAGATTAAAGCAAGAGGATCATGCCAAAGAACTCATGTAGCACATAGCTTTCACTATCAGCTTTTACAGTTCTGTAATTGAATTCACACACAAACACGTCACAGTTACGCTACGGGAAACACCACGACGACCGCTTCCAAGGCAGTTCAGATGTTCTCCATGGATGCCTTAAGTCGCTTTATAAACAGAATATCTGTTTATTTGTCTATAAGACAAATTTGCTAGGCCTGACCAGCCTTCAACTCTAAATCACAAGAGCTGGGAGAACTTTTCTGGTGATACATAGTGGGTTTTTAACAGTCTAAACGCTGGAGCTTTGGAGTCGCACCTGAACCTCAGCTTCTTGCTTCTAACGAAGGCTGTAGCCTTGCTAGATGAAGGGGCAGACAACCCCCTTCTCTCCCCTGCTAAATGCATCCTTTTCAAAACACCCATGAATTGTACAGATATGAATCTCATTTTGAAAGTCATACACAGTATTTAACTGTAATTTAACCTGTGCTTCCTCGTGGCCATGGCAGAAGGAGGGACACAGCCCCTGTGAGCAGGCAGAGCTGGCACAGAGGAGTGGGAGGCAACAAACAGGGCTGGTGAGAAAACATTCCAGCAGAATTCCAGACAAGCATGACAGCATGATGGAACTTAAACTGCTTGGGAAATTGCATTGTTTTGATTCAATTACCCACAAAAACATCTACCCAGCACATCTAGGAAACAAACTGAAGGAAACAGACATTCTGGGAGGAGAAAAACAACAAAAACCTTCCAGCTCTCACGCTCACTTTGAATGTGTGTTTTCCTATTTCCACTTTTCTATTCTCTTTCCAATTGCAGAGTGTTGACTTTCAAGACCCAAGTTCCCTACCAATACACCCATCTGGGCACTACAAATGTTCTTCCCTAAGCTGTCCCACTGCCCGCATGTGCACAACAGGAGAGGCAGGGGAGCAGCTCGTACCTCTCCGGGTGTCCAAAGCCCAAGGCACTCCAAGAGCAACACTGCAAGCAGAGGTGAAGCCAAACCACAGGACAGGAGGGACACAAAACCAGGATGGGGCATTAGCAACGAGCAGCAGGACCCTTCAGCAGCACCTCATACCCACTTTGGCAGTATAAATTAGGAGCTTCCTTTTATGCTGAGCCTTGAAAACAGCAGCTGGAGCTCTTTGACAGAAATTAGATTGGGTGTGCTCATAGGGAGTTAAACCCCCTCACTCCCCAACCCTCCCCTCTCCTTCCCACCCTACTTCAACAGGTGAGCTTTGTTATGACATTTAAAAAGCTATAGACTGCTGGCTTTTTAATCATCTGCCTTAAATCAGCCAAAACAAATCATAATTCTATTACCAAATAAACAAAACACTGAGACACAAAATAACTTTGAAGACCCCAAGAAACAAGCTGTGTGTAAACAACTCACACCAAGCAGAAACACAGCATGCTTAGCTCCTAGAAGGCTCAACTTGTAAACTAATTGCTACATGTAGATACCTGGTTTGGAAGCTGTTGTTAGCTGTGCACGCGGGTCCTTCCAGCACAGCAAGGGGCTCTGCCAGGAGAGATGAGGGTCCTGCCACCCCGTCCGCAGTAGCCTTCATTTTTTGCTCCACTTCACAAGCAATAACTGGGATGATAAAGATTTGCAAAACAAACAGAAAGCTGCACAGTGCTTGTGTTTGGAAGCTCAGAGCATGAAAATCCATTTCAGCGCCTATCCCCCCCTCGCAGAGATAAACCTGCTGCATAAATCTCCTACTGGAAACATAAACAGCCCCAAAACTTGTTATTTTCTTGGCACAGCTAGTGCTCAGAGCAGGGACCTGAGCACCCCCCCCATCCGCAGTCTGCATTTGCACAAGTTCTCCTCATAGCTAAAAGAGGCTGAAAATGGATATTGCCTCCCACAAAGCTGGGCTCTTCCCATCAACCAGCCTTCCCCAGTGGGATGCCACAAAGGGCTCCCGTTCCCTCCCTCTGCTTTTGCCCCCCTGAGGGTAAATCATTCCGGTGGGTAGGGTGTGCTGAGGCTGGGGGGCACCAGCTGGGCTGAGGGTCCCATGGGATAGGGGGATGCCAGCCCCTTCGCTCCCCCAGCTCAGTCTGGGGGGTGCTCAACACGGGGCAGGGCAGGAGCCCACCTTACTGCTCAGCCCAGGCTCCAGAGGTGACAATGCTGGCCTGAATTTCAGCCCAAATGAAAACCCATGTGTCAGTGAAGAGATCCCATTCTTCAGGGGTTGGGGTTTGCCTCAGGGCAGGGGAGCTCCCCAGGGGAAGTGGAACCCCACCCACACCACTTTCATCAGAGAGCAGACTTTGCACTGATCAGTGTGGATGGGAAATTCACCAGCAGGAGCATTTTTTTACTATTTGGTTGAGCATTTTCCCTGGGGAACATACGCTATGTCACAGATACATATGCTTCAAAAATAATTATGAATAATATTTTTCACTATTTTCTCAACACTCTTCATGGATGAGCACAAGTACTGCACTCCTTCATTAGTAAGGCAAAACACCCTTCTGTGTGTTTAAAACTACTTCAAATTGCATCTTCTGTGACCCTGGAAGACACATTCTTCCCCCATCGCTGTCTGGGATGGGAGGCACCTTGGCCTCACCAACAGCTTGAGAAGCACCAGCAGTGAGGATGCTGAGATGAACCGTTTGCTTCCAGAGCTTGCTGAGCCACGCAGATCTCCTTATCTCCCTCCCCAACTGCACACAGGACAAGTTTCATTTCTAATAGAAACCACTGTGCTGGGATTCATACCAACAAAACCATGGCACGCTTCCTAAGGGGATGCTTCATAGCAAACACTACTGCATTTCATCCTTATCGAACACGACGTGGCCCATGTATCGCAAGCAGATGGCTCCCAGGCACTCAGCTGCCCCGTGCAGACTAGGAAGAAAATGGAACAAGAACGTAGTAAATATCTTCTTGCCAAAGAAGGGCTTTACAGAACGCTGTGAAGAGGGTCAGCAGTCGCGTGCATCTCCAGTACACGCGCCTGGGTCAGGACGAGAGAAGAATAAAGCTGTTTGCCTTAAAAAACATGAACATAATTTTATTTTCAGAGCAATAAAGCCCCCAGAGGAGAAAGAAGTCATTTTGTTAACATAAAATTACCCCTTTCACTCCGAGTCTTTACATTTTTTAAAAAAGCATATTGCTCTCTCTGCCATGCCAATCTTCAGCTCCCCCTCTATATTTCTAATAGGTCTGAAGTAATTAAATTAATTTCCTAGAATAATAACCTCCCAGGGACATACAGCCAGATAATCCTTAACTCCTCATGAAGTTGGTTTCCTGTAGGGTTGGGGAGCAATTACAGCTCATTAGTCATCTGTCACGCGAGGAGACAACAGGGCTTTATCTGGCTGTTTTTCCAGGAGCACCATGAGAGAAAGCAAGAGTGTGTGGGTGTCCGTGTTAACAAAACCTTTGTGGGGAGATAGCATCAAGTGAGATGCTGGATGTGCAAGAATACACACGGCTCTTTAATCTTCATTTACACACGGACATTCTCCCTCCCAGGCAGGAGAGGGTGAACAGCTCCCCGTGGTGCAGGTGCTGCCATCCCCTGGGGACAGCCAGGCGGGGGAGATGCCTTCAGACCAGGACGGAAGGCAGGTGTCCCCTGCAGGACATGCCACCAGGAGCCCCGCGGCACTCGGGAGCACAAAGCACGTTTGAAGTAAAGAACCCATTTGGCTTAACTTAGCTGGACACGAGAGAGGAACAATAAGTTACCTATCTTCAAAATGTACATCTGCAACCCTGACTGGAGCCTTTCATCTCCTATTTTTGAACTGTATGTTGTGTAAGTTACAGTGCAATAAATTTGACATTTCAAATGCCAACAAATGGCTCAAAAATTGTCCCCTTGTGAATAACAGCCCAGCAGCATTTACATGTAATTATTTTGCCCAGGAATTTAATTTGCTAGACATAAAAGTTATGCTGAGTGAAAGAGCACGGGATAATGATCTTTAAGCACAGGAAGGAGACAGCCAGTACTATAGGCACTGAAATACGTGCCACTCTCAGGCCATTAAGCAAATTCCCTGTGGCGAGGAGCATTTCTGCTACAACTTTTGATAATGCTTTATGATGAACAGCACTGCTTGTTTTGTGAAGGCTGTAAGCATGTAAATTGTCAGTCGCCACCCCACCAGTTGGGCATGGGTATTTGAGTCACGCCCGTCCCGGTGTGAGCCGGTGTCCCCAGGACCCAGGAGGAGTTTATTCCATCACAGTGATCCCTCCGGCTGCTCCTGGTGAGGGGAGAGGAGCACACTGCCATTGGCAACACACGATTGCCTGTGCACTTGCTTTTAAAAAGAGCATCTCTGCTTTCTGGAGCACATGCATGCCATGCTGTAACTGACCTTCTTAAGAGCAGTGTGTTGTGAGCAGTTGTGCAGATGCAGTTCAGATCCAGGCAGCTCCCAAGGGGCTCATGGCAACTGCATTAGTCAAAATAGAACTACTATTTAATATACCTGTGGTTAAATATAACCACTGTTAACCATGACCACTGTCCGGAAAGGGAAGGCTATCTTAGCATCTTAAAACAAAAAAACCCAAAACAAAACAAAATGCAAAATTGAATGAAACAAAACAATACAAAATAAAACCCAAGGCTAATCTGCTACAGGGTCAATCCCACACCTGGGAATAATGTAGATTATCTATGGGAAATCCCTAACTCACAGGAAATAGCAGAGTCGGACACAACTCCCCAAACGCCTCTTCCCATCCCCAGGACCAAGCAATAACCTGGAATCAGGAACTCGCAGCAAGAGGTTGTTGGGTTTGCGAGTCACACTGCAGCAGCATTCAGAGTGCTGTTATTTTCTACATTTATTTGCACTCTGCAGTTTCAAGAAGATGAAAACCTGAACATGTTGCAGGAATATTGGCTGTGTGTGTCAGCACGGGCACACGGAACTGCACCGGGGCAGGAACAGGCACATCGCTAAGGGAAGACTCAGCAAAAACTGCAGACAGCATCTTGTCCCACCTCTGACACTAAAAGCACTAAATTGGAGCTAGACTCGAGTGACAATTTCCAGAATTTTAAGGCTAAATAGATTATTTATATCTCAGACCTGTACTTTAGTCTGTGACACATAAACATTCAATCCCACCCCACACAGTGCTGCCCTGGCTCGTACAGGATGCCCAGGGGCTGCACTGGAGTTACAAACCCCAGCCCACCCTTCCCAGACCCATCTCTGGCCCCATGGTGTAACAACCCAATACATTCCGAGTGCTGGGGCTGCCCAGAACCACCAGCTTTGGGTGACAGCAAGCAGTGACTGAATTTAAAGCAGATGGCATTTGAGACATTTCCTATCATTTTCATCGTGATTTACTCCAGATAAAGTTCTTACATAACTCTGACATTTAGTGGCTTCATCTAGGGAGAAATTTCCCATTCCTTATCTCACACTCACTCTCCCATTTTTCTTTTTTATTCTTTTTTAAGATTTAAAGTTAAATGCTGATCCTGTCACTTGAAATAGATGAACTCTTCTCATCATCAGGGAGCAGTAACCCATGGAGCAGGATGGATCTCTCCCACGATGGTGTTTTGGGTCAGAGCCGGGTCCAAAGGACTCGGCACCTCCTGGAGGGGTGGCCATGGCCCATGGCACCGTCTGCTGCTCCAGCAGAACACACGTGTGCTCTCATGGAGCCAAGGACAAGCCTGGAGCAGCTGGGGACTGGCAGGGAAAGTTATTTTAGCCAAGCAACACAAACCATGTCGTTATCCAGCTCTGAAACGCCTTTCATCTCCTAGGAAACCTGGGATCTGGACCAACTGCCTGCTCTCCGCAGGCTTCGCTCTGTGTGTGGATTGATCACGTTGCTTGATCAGTCTTGACTTCCACAGGCTATTTGGCCTTTTCTTTACCTGCCTCCCTGCTTCAGTGCCTGCCTTAATTATCTCCACGTAAGGGAGATTGACACCTGGGGGGCTGCTGGAGCAGCGATGCCATGGAGCCAAGGAAGGACTATTTGTGCTTGCTCTGCTCCAGGAATCACACCCAGTTTCTCCACTGCCAACGCAACTCACGGCATTTCACACAGTCCCTCTGCAGATACACAACAGGTTGGTCGTCATCTCCTCGATGATTGCTAACTAAAAAGAAGCCTCTCTAAATAGGTTTTTCCCCATGCTGTAGGTTCTGAATTCCACTTTACCTTTCTTAAGGCAATTGCTACAACCAGCAGCCAGGCCTGGCAGCAGCATGGTGGCCCCAGGACAATCCCCCCTGTAGCTCCTGTGTCCCACGTGAAGTTCTGTTTCCATGAACACGTGCACATTCCCTTTAAAACGGGCTTTCAGCCAATATTCGTCCGCAGACAACCACACTGCTGACAACTCTATGGAGACCTCAGATGTAAAAGAAAAATAGATGAAAAAAAAAGATGTCAAAATAGAGTGAACGTTTGCAGGTTTTCCCCACAAAACTCCTTTTTTTCATTAAATAGCGTATTCTACAACTTTTACCCCTCCCCATTATTCAAAATAATAAAGAAATACATAAGCTAATCTGCATGCCCATGAGAAATCAAAGCTACAGACATCAATCACGTTACAGAAGATATTAAACCATGAGCTGTTTGCTAGAACAACATCCCATGTGCTGGCAGATTTGTGGCAGCCCCTGCCCAGTGCAGAGGGGGCTCAGCCACAACCCACGCCTCTGAACAACCCACCCCAAGCCATTCGCTTGTTTTCCCTGGCACTGTTATTTGTTGAACAGAGAACACACACATACTGTGACTCTCCATTCCCCTCCAGCTCTGGGCACGTGAGCACGTTTAGAGGAGACAGAGAGCCATCAGTTAACACTTGTTCTTGTTGCCTCCAGCGGGATTGGCTTTGCCCGGGCTCAGGCCATTGGTTTCCCAGTGCAGTTATTCCCCATGGCACATGTGCACATCCCTGCTCGGGAGACCCCCGGGTCCCCAGGCAGATTTCTGCTGTCATCCAAGAGTCATAAATGGCCAGTTTGGGCCTTTTTAGGGCAGGATCCTAGACATGTCCGTATTGACAGCCCGAGGGTACCCCTGCCTGCCACTGCAATCCACTGCATCACCCGGGAGCTTGGGTGTGTGGCATTAAATACATTAAACAGAGTGCCCCTTGAAGCTAAGGACTGTAACTGCCACCGGTTAGAGCTGCTGGGGAGGGAGTGAATCCCAAGGCTTGGCAATAAAAGGCAACTTTAGAAGTTCATGGATAATTTCAGGGATAAAAATATGAATATTAATACTAAGCATTGAGATAAACAGCTATGCTACATTTAAAAGGATACTCTATTTATTCTAGGGATTTTTTAATTATAAAATCAATGAAGTGTTAATGATTTTAAGCATTACTTCAGCTCACTGGGAGTTCCAAAACAACTGTTTTTTTAGTCCATAGCATAAATTCATAAGTTGCTCAGTTTGACCAATTTGTCAAGACAATTTCCATTAGTAAACATGAATATTTAATGAAAGGGAAAACTGGCATGAGCGACTTCACTTAAGCGACTAATGACTTACTGGAAAACAAGTAAGACACATTAATATGCCACTTCTTTAAGTATTTGCAGAGCATAATATCCCAAATAAAACCCCTTCTTCTACTCTGTCTTTATTTATCTGTGTATCTACCATTGCCATTGCAGATCGATGTCAGCACACCAGCTCAAAAATAAACACTCTTCTGGTTTAAACTGATCACTGCCTCTTGTTTACGCATGGCTTTCACAAGATGACCTAAAAGTATCTTCACCTCCTTCATTGCTAAATCCTAAACCTCCACCTATTAGTCAATAAAAACAAACTCAAGCTGCTCTTGCAAGTCAGTACTGTTCACTTCAGTGTGGCCAGAAAATCCCTCACGAAGGGCAGGCTCCCTGAACTTCACTGGGGCTAATTGTGGGGTTCCTGCTGCTGAGAAATCAACACAAACCAATCCACTGGGCACGTCACCAAAACGTGACATTTGTCAGACAGCACTTGGTGGTTCTCAACAGCTGGAAGATGCCTTCATCCACGCCTGCAGCCTCTCCATTGGCACAGGAAGAGCTGTCACCAGGAGAGGAAACTCACCGATCCCAGGTGTTGAGTAGCAGGGTGCTCGACAACAGCTCCCCAACACAGGGACTTCATCTGAAAGCATATAAATCCCTAAGAACTAATAAAATATTGCAGACTCCCCAAGGCAAAACACATGCAAGATAAGAAGGGTCACCCCCCGAATGGATTAAAAACACACACCGCGCATCGAGTTTCCCCTTCCCCCATCCACTTTTCAACACAAAATAAGATAAAACACAAAAATGGCTTTGAGCACACTTGGAAGTTTAATCCAGTAATAGGAGAGCTGGAGTGCAGCTCTCCCCCAGCGCAGCAGCTGCAGCACAGATAACAGCTCACTGCTCCCCAGCGGGCGAGCGCCTTATCACGGCACCTCGAGCTGCGCCTTCCCACGGCGAGCGGGGGCCAGGCAGGACCAGACGCTGTGAGGAGCAGGGGGAGGCAAGAATGAGCCTCGTGGGGTGCTAAGCAGGGCTGTAATAATAGTATCACAAAAAAACAGATGCTGGAAATTCTAATGCCATGTCATCGGAGCAACAAGCAGCTCCCAGCCCCCAGCGGCACCGGGAGGACGAGGGTTCACACCGAAGGTCAGGCAGGAACAAACACTGGGTTCATATGGACCCACACAAACACCTGGATTTAACGTGCACAAGTAAAGCTCTCATTTCCATTAATTTGCACAATAAACCTCTTCACTAATTATACACTGTGATTACACTAATCACTTGCCTGAAGCCATCAGATTTTATGTGGGGTTCCTGTCAGATCTCATAAACAAAACAGGGCTGGATCAGATGCTTGGATGAAAACCCTCCTTACGATACAGCCCAGTGCTGAAATGATGCCCTGGGTTGCAATCTCTCCTCCATGGGTAGGGTCACAGCCAGTGCTCGCTGAGTCTGCCCCAATACTGCCCACTCACCGCCTCCACGGATCCCACGATAAGGCTACTGGGTTTTCCTCGTTTTTTCCATTGGGATGCTAATTTTTGCTGTTTACCAAGATTCCAGTTCCCTGCTGGTTTCATCCTTCCTACCCACATGCCTGTCCCAAGACACTTTCTCCTGCAGAAACAGCCACATTCCAGGAGCAGATGCAGGAGCAGATGCACTGTTCTGTGCTTTGGACGTATGTTGGAGAGAGAATTCATGCGAAGAACCCCAAGCTAAAGTGCCTTAATGACTGGTGATTGCATACAGCCACCAGTAAGATCACTGCCAAAGAGAGACTCATATACAAACCAGAGCACCCAGCAGCATCTTTGCCCTCCTTCACCCAGTTCCCCCGGATGCTGCTCGTGCAGGTTTTGGGGCTGTTTCTCCAGCTCTGATGGCACTCAGAGAGCTGCCAGCGGCTGCCCTGACTCTGCAGCAGGGCCCACACGAGAGCAGTGGTGCCCCACAGCACCTACCTTCCAAAGGGGTGCAGGAGCCTGGGCAATGTCACAGGACCCCCCGCCAGCAGGGCACCAAACCTGCCCACTGTCCCCCACCCGCCTGGCTCTGCTCATGGTCACTGTGAGCATCGCTCTCTGACAGTCACATCCCACAGGGCATGGTCCCTCGGCCCCTTCAGCACCTCAGCACAGCTGTGTCCCTCCGTGCGTCCGTGTGAAGACAGGGAACAGGGCTTCAGGTGGAGCCGTGGACACCCTAAGGTTCATCTGGACCAGCCCCCCTGGGCACCAACCCCCCACAGCAGGGAGCTCCAATGCAGGAACACGGCCAGGGGTCCCACCTGCCTGGGACCTTCTGCTTAGCTTGTAGACAGAATAGAGGAAGAGGAGGAAAGCAACCACCGAAGTTGGAAAAAAAAAAAGGATAGACTTTGTCCCTCTCCTTTCTCTCAGTGCACTCTGAACACCCAGAGCATCCCACCACTCGCGGACAGTGAGCTGCAGAGCAGACCCAGCCCTGCCTCCAGCCTGGGCCACCGAGCAGCTGAGAAGAAGGCAGGTTCTGCAAACCCAACCGCCCTGCTCTTCCCATCACTCTCCCCTCTTTCCCTGAAGCAATCATTTATTTCAAGATGATTAACTTTCTGCCATGGCAGCAGCCCCATACAGTTCTGGATGCTCTGTGCAAATGTTTCTTTATTAATGAAATTAGGCATCAGAGGCACACACCGTCAGGATGAGTTGATACAGTGAGCACATCCTCAGCCCCAGCCTGAGAAATCACATGCAACACTTGGAGAAAGATTTGTAAGGGTTTATTTAAAAGCTCAGTTACCTTTCAATTCCCAGGCTCTGATCCAAAGAGGTTGAAACTGGTAACTCATTAAAATTAATTGGAAGTGCTGAACCATTTCATGATGAATTCATTTCATACTTAAATATACATAAAAACAACGAGACTGGGATGACCTCTAGCTGTACAGATATAAAAAAAATACAATCAAAATTACTCTGGAAACATATGGAATAAAATTGTTTTCACCACTGACTGTCACCTACAGTGATGGCTATCGCAGCCTGACACACCTGGAAATTTAACAGGAAATAGCTTTGGAAAGGATGCAGAAGCAGCCATGCAAAGTTTGGGTTCACTGCTCTGGAGGAGTCTGCTTTATTTGTGACAGCCAGCCTGTGCTGCACCCTCTTCTCGAGAAGAACACAAAAGATCTTCTTAAATTTTGGTTTTTAAAACTTTTTCTCCTGATTAAAACAGGAGATGCTCTCCAAGCATCTTTTCTGGGAGGGCAGGGGGGAGGATAGCAATTTCTTTTTTTTTTTTTTACTTCTCATGAAAATAAATCAAAGCAGAGAAGCAAAACACATTTCTCTAGGTAAAACTTCCACAGTATGCTGCAGAATCAGCATCTAGAGGTGAAATCTGGGCCCTCAGAGCCCAACAGACAAGGACAAGAGGGGTTAAAAGCTCAAAATCGAGCCTGAAAAGCTAGTGGTTAAAACTGGGTTAACAGGTGTAAAGTGGAGAATGGGTTTGACAGGACAAAGATCCTCAAAGTTACGCAGGTGCCATTTTCTCCAGAGTAATATCTAACAGGAAAATACTGCATCATTATAAAACCTCCCGAGGAACAGAACACGATGCACCCCAGGTAGAACTGAACTTCACTGCCTTCCCCAGACGGCTGGCACGTTTGTTCACAGAAGGTGACATTCACACTCCACAAAGGACCGGCAGAACAGAGCAGAAGTGGCAGGGAGCAGAGTTAGTGATTTCTGCAGACCCCCCATCCTCCCCCAAACAAAAGAGACTGCAAACAAAACCCAGCCATGGGTTGGCACAACAGCTCCACATGAGCTAACCGCAGCGACTGGTAGTTATTCCTGCAGGAAGCAAACGTGGCCATGACTTTGAAAGCCCAGATATCAGCGTGCAGGATTCACTCTGCCTCCATCGCACCTGCAATGTTTGGACCTTTACCAAAAGCTGTGCTTTTGTCAGAGCTTGGAAGAGGGTTAATTTCACTTTTTCCCATTGAAAGTCACATTCCCCTCCTCCCCTTTTCAAAAACAAATCATTAATTAAAGAAGCCTTGATTTTCTATTCCCTGTGTTAGCTCCTATTTGATCTGAAAGCTTAATAAACTATTTCTGGCATACATGAAATATTGAGAGTTAAATTCAGACCAGGGGTTGCAAGCAGTGCCTTTCTTGATTATAATCAAAATGCTTACATAGGACAAAGCTGAGGTCTGACTCTAAATTCAGAACTGTCCATGGAAACAGAAGCGAGCGAGGCCACCACGGGTCCGGCAGCCCCCTCGCCCATCCCTGTTCCTGCACTGGTGTGGAAACACACGGAGCCATAAAACAGGTGCTGTTCTGCATGAGCCAGCTGCCTCCTGACACCAGGCATCCCCTTCCATCGAGATTCCCCTGTTCTCAGCCTTTCTGTCAAGGGCCAGCAAGAGCGGGGCTGGGAGGCCACGGCAGGAGGTGCCAGGCTCCCTCGCTGCCCCCGAAAGCCTAATGGTTAAACACTGCAGTTAATCATCATGGATTTGACCTAAAATAAAGAATTCAAGGTTTATGCCTCATTATAATGCTCAGGTTTGGTCATATCCAGGTTGAAACCTGAAAGCAACTAATACAGAAGGAAATCCCTGTCAGGAAAGCATCAGAAACACAACACAGACCTAAGTGTGTGCTGTAACTGAAGAAACATTAAAAAAATAGAAAATTCCAATTAAAGATATATTTATAATTCATTTTCAGTGGGAAAAATAATAATTCTTTAATCTATATGTGAGCCCTAAATGTTTTTTGAAAGTGAACACAAAAGAAACAGGAATACAGTGAAGCAGAAGCTTGATTTTCAATTTGAAAGGACTCCAGGGAACAATTTTCCTGCTGCCTACTGCAGCTTTGGGTGTGTGATTTTCTTATTAGTTCAGGAACTTTTTGTCTTCTTTTTTTTTTCCACATGTGATTGTTCAGCAAGTTACAGTGTCTCCAGCTGCCACTCGAGGGTACCCACGTGCCCATTCCTGCTATGATCAACCTAAAACTCCCTCCACACACCACTGAGAGCCGTTCTGGAGCTACTCCACATGCGAGTGGGAGCTCTCAGCACACCACACGGATCCAAACGACCACAGTGCCAAGGCCCCCAGAGCCCCTGTGAACAGGCCCTGCCCAGGCAGCAAATCCCAGCAGCTGGAGCAGGGCCAGGGGCTGTGGGACCCCCGAGCCATGGGGGATACCTGCGGGCAGCTGCTCCCGCGCCGGAGGGTTCTTCTCCTACACAGGGCTTGTGCAGGGTGATGTCTCCACCCCAGCAGCCTCATCTCCTTTTATGAATGTCCTGTTCCCTTATTTACACGTCTCTTCCCTTTTCCACGTTAAATCGGGCTCTCCAGCCTTTCCTGCTTGCGACGCTGCGCTATCTCCTCATCTCCAGGAAAGTTTTTGAAGCTTTGTAGGGGATAGGCAAGATGAATATTATGATATCACCTTTTTATACTCACTGAATATTTAAAGGTTTTTAGCTCCCTTAAAATAAATCTTTTCCAATTGGAAGGACAGGGGGCTACTGTTTCCGTAGCAACCACTCCTCAGAAAATATTCTTTTGGTAAATACAGCATTAAAACTGCATAGTTTTAACATTTAATCATATTCTGTTAGACACGTATGAAAAAAGGTAAACCTTAGTCCACCTTGCCTCTCTGTCATCCATCTCTAACCAAAATACAGCTCCTTCCAAACAACTGAGAGTAAAAGAGAAACCCCCGTGAACTCATTCATTAAGCGAGCTGCGAGGCACCACTGGAAACGAAATAAGGCTGAAAATTGCTGATGCATCTTCCATCACTGCAATTTCCACAAGGTTAGAAAAGGTCACATTGGATAAAATCTTGGGAGTGCCAAGGCAATGGCCTGGGTAATGAATACAAAAGGTGCTCTCCATTTTGTATGAGGTGCAGGGAAGCCGGAGCTGAGTGTGCCTGGAGGAAAGCCTAAACTCAGGGCATGCTTTCCCTGATCCAGCTGCGAGAGGAGAGGGGTGGCTCGAGGGGCTTCACACCCAGCACAGCCCATCTGGGGGTGTGTGAAACATCATACCCTTCTCACTGCAGAGAAACGGAACACTCCCACCCCCCCAGCCACTCTCACAACAAGTTCCCTACCTGGTGTTCGCAGGAAGGGAACTAAAGTCGATGGGATGTTTGCACATTCAGTCCCATGCATACTCCACTGAACAGCTCATCCCCAGAAATGCCTGGATATAAGGAAAATATTCACTACCTATAGAAACCGATGGCAAACGCCTGCCTGAGCTTCCCCACGGACTGAAACCCAGCACAGAGATCTCCCTCCACCCAGAAACAGCCCATCGCCTGACCTGCTAATCACATCAGAACTGCTCACATTTCAAATTAAGTTCCCACGTACAAGTGAACTATGAAATTGGAATTTGCAGGTTAGAAGTTCTCACACAAAAACTCAGTAAACAGTTTCCACCAGATAACGCTGGAAAAAACCCTTTAAATTGGCACCAGGGTGAAAGAGAAGCCGGGTCCCACGATGGGACCAGCACCTGTGCACACAGCATGTGTCCAGCCCCACACCTCTGCTGCATGCAGTCATCTCAGCCCTGTGAGCACCAAGACTGCTCCTGTCTCCCTTCCCAAGCCCTGGCCACAGCAGCCCTGCAGGGACATCACCCCTGAGGGCACAACATGAGCCAGCACCCACGGCCAGGCTAAGGGAAGCCCTCGGTGGGGAAGGTGACATAGGGCAGGGCAGACACAGGGTGAGAGGAGCAGGGGCATCCCAAGGAGCAGTTCCTTCTCCAGATCCACTCTGCCAAGATGAATTAGGCAAAATGCATCAACATGCATCAAAAGAAGCAAGCGACTTCACACACCATCCTATTTACAGGGCTTGGTGAATTAAGAGGGTGTGCAGAGGGCAGAGAAGCATGTCCCACCCTGGCCCCATACCATCGCATCACACTAGACTGCTCATTCAAATCCCCCCCTCAAAAAAACAGAAAGCATTGATAAGGTTCTTCAAACAGCAACTTCCAGAGCCCCAGATCCACAGCTGCTCTCCCAAACCACTGCAGCAAAGGTTTTACATGTGTGTGATGCTACGGCTGAATTAGGAGATCCGTGTCAGTTTGGATTGGAAGCAAAAAGCCAAAGAAGTAGCAGCAGAGATAATCTAATGGCTTCAGCTACCCCAAAATGACCCACATGTAACTCAGCCTGTGCACTGAGGAAGCCAATTCCACATGTGGTACTGGAAAGGCTGGATGGGGCACCAAGGGCTAAAGGAAAGGAACCTGAGCCTGAATCTGGCTGGAAGAGGGAAATGTTTAAGGAATAACTATCAGAACCACTAAGGAGTTACAAGAAAAAGAATTTTTTTAAAGGCACCAGGGTAATCACCCCCTGGCACAACTCTGGTGGCACCGGAGCTGCTCACACAGCAACGTGGGGAGAGGAAAGGAAAGGGTTGGTGGCTCAGCATGGGAGCCAGAATGCTACAAACCAGACAAAACCATCTCTTGGGAAGTGCTGCCATCCCCCGAGGAACTGAATTCCTCCCACTTTTCATAACAGAGAAGCAAATTAAAAACAACTCAATGTGTGCAAAGAGTTTGATTTATCGAGGGTCTGTGAAGGACAGGGAATCAGAGACAATCGTCCATCAGCCGTCACCAGCTTGGCTCAAGCCTTCTCCTCGGGACCGACCCATGCCTTGGGCACACTTCTCACCCAGGGTCATCCAGCCAAGCACCAGCAATGAAACAGAACTGGCTTCCAGCACAAGGAAAATGTCATTGACCACGGCAGGGCTTGTGTGGCTCAGGCAAGAGGTTCCCAGTGACCCCGGGCCCCCTGCCTGGCCGCAGGACGGGGGGACCCTGTGCCAGGACAGCCCTGTGCCCTGGGGAGCGGTGCAGGGGACAAACTCACAGCTCCACTTGACTGGCACCACTCACCCTGCACTTCCCGCAGCAGCAAATTCCCAGTGCAAAAGGTTAAGAAGAACTGGGCTGTGAGCAGATCTGCCCAAAGGGCTTTTTCCTGCGACTCACTTGTTCCATCTCCTGACAAGATCAGTAAAGACTGGGAGGTGTCAAATCTGAAGAATCCAAAACAATATTGAAAATGGCTCAAAATTGGAGGCAGTGAAAGTATGAGTCCAGGCAGGAATTCTGCAATTTCAGCATGTTCATATTTAACTAAAATTATTCACAGATAATTATAGAAGCCAGAATGTTATCCTGGCACTGCAGTTCCACGTTTTCATTCTCTCCCAAGTCCACAGAGAGAAGAGATGATGCACATCATGAAGGACATTTTGCAGCACAAACCACCCACCGGTGCTCCAGACAGTCCACTTCTGCCATAAAATTCACTGCAACTGATTTGACTTAATTTTCTGTATGCTGCAGTCCCTAAGAGATGCAACATTTTCGGTGTAGAAAATCATTAAATGCTATTTTGCATGACTACAGGCTAACAAATACGGCGACCAGTTGCCTGCCAATATCTTCCAGTTACACATAACATGTAAACAGGAATATGCTTAAACTCAGCTCAGAATTATGATGTTATTATGGCACAGAAGGCATAGAGATAGCACACATGATATTGTGCTGCACTGGGCAGTTCAGGTCATACTAATGACAGTTTCTTTCATAGGAGTCATGGAATACCTGGCACGAAACAGAAGGATCCCGTGAGCAGAAATCATGCCTTACGTGGGAAATTGCATGCTCCATCTATTTTTTTTTCCCTATTTGTTCGCTGTTATGGGAGGATTTTGTAGACTGCTGTTTGCTTGACTGACAGGTATAGCTGCACAGTTAACCTTCTTATTAGTTAAACATCTCCTCGGGGAAGGTTAAAACCCCTCGGTAATGACCAGTGCGTACGCTCTCTAATGCAGTTGATGGGTTTTGCCTTAAGAAAGGCTCAGGGCTAAAATGAGCTCAAGTAGCATATTACTTAGAAATCCTCCTTTGCTTTACAAACACAGGCTTAATAACAGTTTCAGTGAGCTCAGACTTAACCCTCTCATTGCTGACAGCAGGCACATCCCCTGTGGTGTCCCCAGTGGCAGAGAGGTGAATACTGCACGTTAAAAATACCAATATAGGGTTTTTATGTAGGTGTTTAAAAGCATACTGTGAGCTAATTTGGCTTCCTGCGTCACAAAAGTACTATTAAGTGAAAGCTGTCTGATAACATATGTTTTGAATAAGTTCAAGATACAATTTACAGATCTCCCTTTTCAAACAGGAGGCAGTGAGGTTTGAAGACTTCATGCATCTTGAATTGCAGTGGGAAATACGGCCATGCTATCAGAGAGCTCTCCGATGCCTCTCACGAAAACTGCACAATACAGAGGCCATTGCCTAATAGCCTATCATGCATCTCATTATCTGCTTTTCAGTGCTATTCATTATAACTATGCTTTTGAAAAGGACCAGACTTGAGCCTTGAGATTGAGCATCAAGAAATCGGTGCATTATATATTACTTAATACATATTTCAGTACCTGTGAGAACCAAGTGAAGACAAAACATGCTGACCAAAGATAAAGAAACTGGCCCTGGTGTAGATCTAAACTGGAAGGCTGTTATGTGACAGGCGAAGGTAGGTTTGAATTTTATTTTCTAGGAAATCCATTCATACTATTTCACACAGTGTGAGAAGTGAGAATCTCTTTAGATAGCGACTGTGGAAAGGCAAGTGATACCATGAGCCAGGGTACTGTTTCAGATAAGCAACAGCACAAGATAAAAAAAAAATGTATCTGATTTATCAAGCGCAGACATGGTCCAGGCTTTCCAGCACTTGCCCTCAGTCTAGAACAGGGGGGTGTTCTCTCTGGTTGGCACACGCAGCGATTCCCTCCATCTCACACTGCACACACTCAAAGTTAAAGAGTTCTGTTTAATCTAAGGACTGTTACCTGCATTACATATGAAAGAATAAAAGCTAGCTGTATCTAGAAGGGAAGAGGAGGCTGACAGAGTTCGGGTGATTTCCAAGTTTGCCATGAAGCATTGGGAATAGAAGATGGATGAAGCAGTGACAGGTCTGTGCACCATGGGAGCACTGGGTTTCTTCCAGTCTGGCTACCTCAGGCACGCTGGGGTTTGTGCATGCTGCAGAATATGGAAGAGGGGGAAAAAAGTGGCAGTTACACAATTAGGGTCAAGCATGCGAGAAACTATTTTAATTTGCTATCTCTTATGTAGATCCATTCGAGGTCCAAGGTACGGTAGGAAGGTAACACTACCAAATACAGTGCCCAGTATAATCAAAAGAACTTGCTCCCCACCCTTTTCAGAGGCCACAAGAATTGGTTTTCTTCACAATAAACTACGCTGGGTTGTGCTCATATTTACAACCCATTTGGGAGGAAAAAATGTTGAGAAGAATGAAGGTGTCTTTGACCTTCATCTTCTCAAAAGGACGGAGACGGCACAGCTGTGTCCTGCTCCATCCTCATTTCCATGGCATTGCACTGCTCATTTGGGAAACATGAAAAATACGCTTGAGTCAACTCCTCTGAGTTATTCTGGAGGAGTCAGGCTCTTGGTAAGATGGAAGGTGATTGAAATTCTATGGCTCCACTTTTTAAGTTATTGAAAACAGAAAACTGTCAGCTGCATGGTACTGAAAACAGTACAGTACTTTGGCAGAATATATTAAAGCCCATTATTTTGTTGCTATTATTTATTGTGCATTTTTAACCCTTCACACTGACACAGGAGACGGTTCCTCAGAGTCAGAGCTCCCATGAGGGCATATGCAGAAAGCCATCCCTGCAGAGCCTCTCCAGTCACCAGACACCTCCAACAGCACCAACCTCACCATATCTCACCTCATCTTGGTGTTGCTCAACATCAGAACTACAGAGGGG
Organism: Aegotheles bennettii; assembly: GCA_013398125.1. NCBI lineage: Eukaryota > Metazoa > Chordata > Aves > Caprimulgiformes > Aegothelidae > Aegotheles > Aegotheles bennettii. The sequence continues at coordinate 558,374 of VZRW01012467.1, forward strand.
AAACTATGCAAGTTTGGGGCAGAAACAGCCAGTTAAATGCAAAAAGCTAGAGCTTTCATTTGCTATGCTATTTAAAGTGGTTTACACGTTTCCATCTGAGAGATGAAAAGAAGTCAGTCAGCAGCAATTTGACTACTATATTAAATTTCATCTCATGCTCCATTTCTGAGGCTCTTCCTCCTCTCCCTCCAAGACTGGCAGTACACTCAAAATATTAATCCAGTCAACTATAGCAGAACAAAATTATCTGTCAGAAAGCAGAGGTGGCAGCAATACATTTTGTCAAGTTTCCAAGCTATTTGAAGTACATAGAGATTTGAAACAAGTAGTATTTGTTCTCCTTTAATGAAGGTGAACATGGAGACCTGGTCCTGCCTCTGATCATCACCCTCGCATCAAGTCACGGCAGAGAGCATCCTGACGGCAGAGAGCAGCTCTGGCCATGGGGATCTCATTTCCTAAGGGAAGATGTTTTGCAAGTTCCCACACAGAGAAAGCAAGATTTCACTATTGGAAATAACTCAGGTTCCACCTATCAAACTCTTCCTTGAGGGGTGACGAGTGGGAGACAGACTAATTGTCATCTTCCCTCTAGCTAGGCACTCAATCAGCTCCCAGGGAGCCGGCCAAGGAACTGTACAGCTGGAAAAATAAAGTGATGTTGTCAGATATACAAACTCTCATGCACCTTTTAGATACCCAAGCCCTCTTCCCCAGCACCTGGGAAAGCCCCAATGTGCCACGGTCTGAGCTCTGCAGGATGAGGTCTCTCCTGGTATCCACCACCAAGACCGCTCTGGTGCAGGAGGCCAGGAGAACTGAAGGTCCTGCTACAGCTATAATTACCAGCACATCCTGAAATAATTGATTAACCACTGTTAGGGGTCCATTCACTTACATTTGCAGTCTGGGTCGAGCCCAGCCCATCAGCTCAGCTTGCCCAAGCCAACCTTCCACCCTGTCCAAGCTTTTGCACCAGGACCAAACCTGCCTGTTTTGTCCTTCCCATCTCCTAAGCCTGGTGCAGCATCCTCTGCCACCATGGTTGGAAACCACTGGGAAACTGCTCTGAGTAACTTGGCCTTCTCTGGCTCTGACTTTCCTTTTGGGAAGACCCTGTGCAGGAGGCACAAAGGGGCCAGACCACTGTCAGGCACCAGAAGCATGGGGAATGGTGTGGGAGCTCTGGGGTCACAGCCTTCAGTGCCCCAACTTCCAAACATTGCAGGAATTAACTGGAACACAGGGACAGATTTGACCCACCCTGAAGTTCAGCGAAGTGTCAGGTAGAACTCACAGAAGATGACTCAATGCTGATAAATTCAAACCCATTCCAGTTTTACAATCACATTTGCCAAGGCAAATAACCCCGTGCAGAGGTTTTGTTCACTTCCCCGTGTTTAGAGGGAACCAATTGTCCTGTCCATGAGCCAGTGAGCAGGCAAAGCAAACAAAGACGCACTTGGACAGACAAACGCACCGACCAAAGAGACAGCTCAAGGAACCTCATCTTGGAACAAAGAGAGACTTTGTAACACATTTTCCCCAGCACAACCCCAGCTCTGAAGCAATCCTCCCCAAACACGGAGGCAGAGAGCTCCTGCAGCCCATCTAACAAGGGCTTTGAGACCACCCCATCACCCCGGCACTCCCCGCCTGCAGCAGCCCTGATCCCCACGCAGCCACCGTTTGTTCAAGCAAAACCTGAACCCGACCTTGAAAACTGTGGGCAAAAGTGAAACGTTATGTAAGTGGTGACAGCTAAAATTAAACAAATACTACAGGAGCAGAGGCAAGACATGCATCACAGGGAGAAGGGAAAGGTCTTCCCCTGCACACGAATCCGAGGCGGCAGCGCTCCCCAGGCAGGGGCTGATGTTGACTATGCACATTTGCCACTGCAAATACCAATGATATTAACGGTGATGGAATTCAAAAATCCCTATTTACTCAGTTATTGGGCTCCCCAAACCTCATTCAGATAAACACAAGTTCATGTTAAAACATCAGGAACCAAACTTGGGCAGACAGGATAATTAGAGTTGCCGGATTGTGACGAGCACGTTGGTGTGAATGGGATTCTGCACGGGCTGAGCTTGCCATGATTTATCATCCATAACCATGTAAAGACAACAATGTGAGCACAACCGTGTTAGTGATGCTCTGCGGGCAGGGGAGGGGCTGGGAGTTGTAAGTCAGCAGTTTCCTCCGAGCCTGTACGATCCTGTTTACTACTGCTCTGCTCCAGCACCACTCGCCTCACTGCTCTGACTCATAAATAACGAGGAAGCCTTGGGAACACCAACTTGTGCTGAAGGCAGCTGGGTTTATTTACGAGCAGTCGAGGCACCGATCACTCTGTGTGCACAGAAACGAGCTCCTCACACCAGGGAGGCCCCGGGTCCCCAGGAAGCCGAGGGGTGAAGGGGTCCCCACCCAGGCACCAGTCCCTACCAGTCCCCCGGCACATCCATGTCACCCTCATAGACACTCGGCGCTTTGCACCCCGTGGCATTGCCATCTCCCAGTGCCTCTGCGTGCAGACACACACCCCAGGGTGCCAGGTGGGAGGGAGCTCTCTCCCAGAGGAGAGTTGGGCTGGCACTGAACAGCATCACTCACCACCCAGCCCATGCCATGAGTCACAGCACGGATGGACGAGAGGGGAGAGCAACAGCCAAAGATGGAGCTGCTGAGGAGGAGCAGCCCCCAGCACAGCACTGTGCTTCTTCTGAGGGGGCTGAAGGTGGGTCAGGAGGTGAAGCAGAGGCTGTTAATAAAGGAAATTCCTTTTCATCACCTAGAAACAGTTGTGTGCAGTTCAGATTTGGGGTTTTTTTGTGGGTTTTTAAATACTGAAGGTTTCTGCTCTGTGAGGGCAAGCAGACTGGGTTACACAGCTGGGACTGGGTCCCACCCATGGGTCACCTCGTCCAGCCCTGACCTGACAAAGTTAGATGGGAATCAATCCTCTGCCCTACCACCGGAGGGTTCCACCTGCACCCACAATATCCCAGCTGACTCCCTTCAATGCCAGGCCATTTACTCCCAGAGTTTCCAGGGTGCTTTTTGCACCTGGCCTCTCGCTGGGAGCAGACACCACACTGCCAGGGAAAAGCCAGTGGTGAAGGGCAATCACGCTGAAACGCAGAAGCGTGCTCTTAACCCGAGACACTGATCGTAGCTTTATTCAGCTGCTTTGTCTGAAGGCAGAGTGTTATCCTGCTATTTCAAAATGACTCAAAAAACATCCAGACGTATTCACAAACCCAGACAAATTCATCCAGAATGAAAGAACAGAAACTGCAGCTCTTCAAGTCAAAGGGGTGTTTTTTTGAGTGCTCTGAAGAGCAGCACACACTCACGGTGGATGAAATAACAGACTCCAACAGAAGTTGTTTTGTACCTCTGGTTTGTGGATGCTGCCATAAATATTCATGAACGTTCAATGAACTGTACGATGTACCATGAACAGCAGCAGAACTAATTGTGTCGGTAATTAAAGGTGTGTTTTATTGCACCTACATCAGAGAGACTTCACTGCTGCTGATCACGCTGTGATAGGACACCACTGCCCACAGAAGATGCAGCAACCTCCCCGCAACAAGGAGCATCATAGATTTTTATATTCATCATTATTGCTGCACATTAACGCTGTCAGGCCCAATGCTATTAAAATTAGTAAAGCTCTAAAAGATACTCTCGAAATTTCCATGCTGCCACGTTTGTTTGAAAATACCTACATTGAATATTGCATTTCAGAACATAAACCAGACCTGAAATCCTTCAGGTAGATTGCTGGGTATTCGGGTTCTCTGCCCAGCAAGAAAGGCCACCCATGGGGAAGCACCATTTTACACCTACTCAGACGTGATTTACTTCAAGCCAGGTAACTGGATGGTAGGTAAGCCTCATACCAGCAGCTACTTTAATTTTAGTGTTCAAATTACCAAGGGAGAGAAATGCTTCCAAGAAAGATGCCACCAGGAGCTCGTGACCCACCAGCTACTCAAAAGTTAAACTACTTGAAAAACAACTTTTAGGAAGAATCAGTTCTCTTAACTCCTTCACACTCTTTCACTCAAAAACAAAACCCCCAACCATCCCTGGGTCACAACACTTGTGGAAGAATGCCAAGCAGAGCCAAGCCACAAGTTTGAGCCTTACTTGATGTGTGCAGTTCTGATTTCACGTGTGGGTGACCAATTGCTCAGGCTCAGCTGCTGCGAGCAAACCAGAGGCTTGCAGAGAGACCGGGGCAGCGAGGACAGAAATATCTCTGGTCACTCAACCGAACCGAGCAGCCCTCTGGAGTGCAGGAGCTGCTCAAAGTGGCCACCAGCAGCTCGAGAGCACAGTGTCAGGGCTCTGATGTATTAGAAGTGTTCAGTCCACAATAGAATAATCAACTGATAGCCACAGAGCATAACCAGCTCTATACAGAAAACCAGGGGAAAGTTCATATGTAGCAGAAGCAATTTAAAAACCTCAGAAAAGTCAGAGGTTTTAGGGCCTTCCCTAAAGGCTAAGATAATTTTTCAGTGCCTGTTTAAATATCGTAAGTACTTTTTGTACCATAAAATACCTAGAAACAAAGGGTAGGCAATGTGGCAACTCAGAAGTTGCAGCTCAGGAGCTCCCAAACCCACAGATTACGTATTGCCTTCTGGTATGGGAAGAGTGCCACGCTGCCCTCGCCCTGCCCAGCCACCCCGAGACATCCCCACCACTGCAGATATGCCACAAATATTAGGGTGGAGGAGTATTTGTCTCTAGAATAGCAGGAGACAGTCTGGAGATGGGACCCAGCACGAAGCAGCTGCCAAGGGACACGAGAGCCCCTCGGAAACAGGGGCAGGAGAAGCAAAGGGACAGAGCAGGTGGCAGAAGCAGAGCCAGAAAGGAAGGAAAACTTGAGTTCTAATTTCTGTATTCTAATTAGTACTTTGTGCTCACTTAATGGACACAGAAGAAGACACCAACCAGTTTTGTTTCATCTCTGTAGAAAACAAGCATTCCCTCTTCACTTGAGCAAGGCCGATGGGGACCCAGCTCGGCATCCACAGCGTCCCCAATGTCACTGCAGAAAGAGGCACTCCTGCCCCAGCCCAGCCAACTGGAACACCAGAGCTGCTTGCCACCACAGAGTTACCGTGTTAAAACCACCTTTAAATAACCAGTGGACATTTCATTAAACACTGTCAGAGTGTCACAACAAGGCATTTCAGCATCAGCTTTCAATTTCCATGTTTGTTGTTATTTTTCATATATGACAGATTCAGCACCAAAAGAAAACATTTTGATTGATCTTGGATTTTCAAAATTTCACTTTTCAGCATTTAAATTTAATGTCAACATAGCAGATTTCTGACCCTGTTTGAGACCGTTTCTGGAAGTGCATGGGAGCCAGAAGTAACCAGAAACAGGACTTTAAGTGACACCTTGCCCCTTTCCCTGCTCGGTACCATCCATCCCTGCCACAACCTGCCCCATGCAGCAAATCCTTGCCTTGGGCAGTGCCCAGACTGCCCATAGACCATGTTACAGCAGCTGAGATATGAAGGCAGGGATTATTCCCATTTTCAGTACAAACCTGGACCTGTAAGGTCGAATTTCAGACAGCCAGAAAACCAAGAATGGAAACCAACCCACTCTATTGCCAGCAGCTATCCTGCTCCTGCTCCCCGAGCTGTGCCAGCAGACACACTGCTCCGGTCACAGAGAGCCCATGCTGATATAATTCCAGCTTATTCCATAATGAAGATTAATGGCTTCTTTAGTTATAGCTCAGCATTTAAATAAAAATAATAAAAGAAAAAAATCAAGGTCTTGCTTTGAGAATGACCTCAAGGATTGTGCTCTTCCAGCCTGCCCTGAATTAAAGGAACTTTTTCAAGAGACTGCTTGCACAAATTAAAAGATCATTTGAAATATAAACCTTTCTTCCACAACACAACAGCAAGGTAAAAAGAAATCATATTCTGTTCTTTCCCAGTAATAGCACAAGGGCTCAGTATTAACCTGGTCAATGTAATTCCATCAGCTGATGGTCCCAGGTAATGCCGAACGGACCATGGTGTTCTCTCCTGGGGACTTTCTCCTGCAAGTGAAACAAAGGAGTGTTTCTCCCATGCACATTCCTTGCTCAAGCACTTCCAGCTCTCCCAAATCGTGTGCTTAATGGGGTCTGGAACGATTGCCCACCACCGCTGGAAATAACCCCCAGCTCACTGGCTCACGTTCCCAAAGGCTGCTCTCATGGGGGAAGCTGTGATCACTGGTCACTAACAAAGGGTTTTACGGAAGGAAAATGGAAAGCTGAAGACAGAAGAATTGCTGTTTAATTCATGATCTCTGGGCCCTCAGTTACAGTGATATTAAAAAGCAGAATAATCTTCCAATAAAGAAAAAAAGTAATCATTTCAAAGTGATGGGAATTCTTCCTAAAAGAACAAAATGAAGAGTTCACTGCAGTCTAGGGCAGCAACAAATGTAGAAGAATCATAAGGTGAAATAGCAAAGAAAGTCCCAGATGGACAGAATTTTCTCCTGCCTCTGGAGATCAGCATTGGTGACCACAGCAGAGCCCTCCCTTGGCTTCTTCCTCTTGCACAACAAGGCTTGAAAACACATGCTAGACAGAGCCCTTGGGCTCACACAACTCAGAGCCACCCATGGCATCGATACCTGTGCACAAAGTGAGGCTCAAGGAGGCAAGATCCCTGGTATTCGAGCCCAGGGGGCTTCAATGCCAGAAAGGAATTGAAGTCACCCAGCGGAACCGCAGCCTCCTCCAGCTGAGGAAGGCAACAGCCCCAGCAGCCAGGAGCTGCCACCAGGCACAGCAGCGCCCTGTGCTGCTCAGCCCCCTGAGGGAATAAAACCCCACACAAGTGCTCTCCATTGCCTTCACATCCACACTCAGCCTCATCTCCCAGTGACTGATGCCATCGGGGTTTGGCCTCGTTACATTAAGCAAGAAGTGCTCCTTCCTCCTGTCAATGTGATGGGAAGGGGAAGTTCTCCAGCCTCATTTGTCTGAAAAAAAAGCACTAAAGAGCAAGGGCTGCATTCAGAGCACCGTCAGGTGATAACTGATTATCTGCTCACAGCAAGCTGAGAACAGGGCAAGTAATTACCTGGTTTATAACCTGAAGAAACTGATGCTACAGGACCTGGCACCAAACCAGGTGGGACTTGGGGTTCTGCTTTTTCCTTCTTGCGGTCTCAGCTGAGATGGGGGCACAGCCCCAGATTTCACAGTATTTCCAAAACGCCGACCAGCAACGTGGAGCTGAAGCTCCAGTCCAGTGCAGGAGCCCCCTGAGCAGCCCTCACACTCAGGGGACCGGCACCCCCTCCACAGCAGAGCTGCTCCAGCCCTCGGAGCATCCTCGTGGCCGCCTATGGACTTGCTCCAAGTGGTCCATGAGCCAGCTCCCCTCACCTCCCCCAGGCCATCAATGCTCCTGCACACCCATCCCAAGGTACCGACCACGGCTCCGGTGCCAGGCACTGCACTATCCGGATCCATCATCTGGAATGGCAAAGCAATAGAAGCTGCATCCGCTGACACTATCGCGGCGGGGAGAGCTACTGAACCTCATGTAAATACATTATTGATTTTTTTCTTCCTCCAGATGGTGCAATTCAGAAAAATTGTTTTTAAATTATGCCTTGCAGAAGCACCGAGAAGTGCAGCTAATAACAGGCATATTTCAGGTGAACGCTGACCTCCTTTTCTTCCCCATCAAGCTAAAACATCCAAAGCACCACGAGCACTTTGTATAAATTACCTGCAGCCTCTGAACTTGAACAGAAGGCACTCTAATTGGGACTGCACACCGCCACCTCTTCCCTACCGCTCATTTATGTTTCCAGCAGGATCCAAAGATGGCTGCAGAAAACAACTCAGATTAATTGCCATGTTCAGCGTAATTCTTTTCCTTCCTTTAAAGGCAAATAACGAAGTGCACCTAGGAAAAATTAATTTGACTGATGAGCCCAACTTATTGCTACTTTAAAATGGTCGGAGAGACTCCAGCAAACAGCTGGGAAAGCAGCCAGGAGCCGGCAGCCACCGTGGGGCCAGGTCCCAGCACCAGAGGGACCCAAGGTTCAGCTCCAGCATCCTCCACAGCCAGAGGGTCCCTGGAACCAAGGTGCCACACCATGATTTTAATGAGCCATTAGTTCAGAGCTTGGACTTCTGTTACCAGAAGTTGGTTTAAATCCGATGGGTGGAAAACCCAGGGAGGCTCCACGGTGCCGAGGCCACTGGCACAGGGGTGCAGGGTGGGACAATCTCTGACAGAACTGGAAATGGGGGAAAAAAACCCACAAAAATTGTATCAGTGTTTCCAGGCTACAAAACACTGGAGCATCTCTTCTGGCCCTTCCCATCAAAACCGATGGAGAGCTCCCAGCTCCCCCAGGGAAGTTGGAACATTATTTTCCACAAAGCTGACAGTGAAAATGCACAAAATTCTTTCCCCCGGTGATCTGTTGCCAGCTTGTGAATTAACATCAGGCCAACCAGTGTAAACAGTGCCACTGTTTCACTGCTAAAGGTTGCTCGCAGGCCACTTGACTCTGAGGATACTGAAGCAGATCATAACAGACTTTGCACTCAGTTTGCTTCTAATTTCTTATGTACCAGAAAGAAATCTTCATTTTGGGGCAACAGAAGTTTTTCCAAAGTGCAACACAAAAATGTTGATGTTCAGTTAGAAAACAGGGACTCAAACCCTCTTTTTTTATCTTTATAACTGAAGTTTTCTCAGGAGACAAGTGCCACAGGGAATACAGAACATCTCAGTGTCCCAGTGAGCCTGAGACAGCTCGGTCCAGAGAAGGGGAAAATACATGATGGATGGACGGATGGATGGATGGACGGATGGACAAGACCTCATCTTCACTAAAGTAGTTCCCATATTCCAAGAGTCACCATCTGAGGTCACAGAGCCCGTCTCCATTCAGGCTCACCCTTCTGGAACCACCATAACCGAGGTCACTGCAGGTAAAACCGGTCTGAGCTGTTCCCCAAAGGGTTTTGCCATGTGAAGCCAGCGATGCCCACACTGCCCTTCTCTGCCAGACCCATTCAGATAAAGCAACAGACTCTGCACCCACAACAATTGCCCACTCCACAAATGTGTTCCTTCCAGCAGTGCATGGACCTGATCTTACAGAGGAAAACAAATTCATTTTGCATGAGCTCCCAGGTATTTTTAGTCACTTTCAAACCAAAGATTCTTTACATATTAAAAGTGTGTTTCTGCAAATCCATCTACACTCAGAAAAAACTGACCAAATCCTCTCCTAGCCAGCACTCAGTCAGCCCAGGCTGGACCACTCCAGGCAGGAGGGATGCATTTTAAAACTGCAGCTCCTTACCCAAAACATCCCCCACGAGCATCTCCGCAGGACCACGCTGCCATGAGCCCCCCTGGGGCTGAGCTCACCGGGCAGCAAAGCTCGGCTGCAAACCACCACCCGCTCTCCTGTACAGGCAGGCAGAAGGCAATGGGCCAGACTCAGAAAAATTAAGACTTCACTTTTTGGCGGTTTTCCCAGTGCTTTAAAAAAAACGCTGTAAAGTAGGTCACTGCACAATATGGAGCTTCCCAGATATTTGCGCCTTCCAGTGGAAAACCAAACACTGGAGGGGACGAATGTCTGCACTGGGTGAAGAATGGGCTCAGCAACCTTCGGTGGTTACAGCCCTAAGTAATCCCCATCACACATCCCCAAACCTCAGAGAGCTCTTAATGCCTGTGTCTATGGCTCTGCCTCCTTCACTCTATGAAATAAGAGAAACGGCTGACAGGGGGGGTTGTAACACAACAAAGACAAAAATACTGCATTAAGTCAAAGCCTAAAGAAAAAATTAAATAAAACCCACCATTTTTTAATATAGCAGTTGTTTGTAATTTGCTGCTGTGCCTCTGAATACAGCCCTGGTGCTCTCCCAGGGGCTCACACCCAGCTGGTGTGGCAGGAAGAATTCATCTGTATTTAAGCGCACTTTTCTGCCTGGTAGAGGAGTTTTAGTCACGTTGGGTTATTATTAATTACTACCATGGTTTACATTTCCTCACAGTGAAGGGCAACTTGTACATTGCCTGCAGAGAGAAGCAGCCGCAGCCTCACTCCTGACAGGTAGAGGGGAATTAATGGGGCTTTCAGATTAAAATATATTATGTTTACTTGGTAATGAGATGTATTCTAGTATTTTGTTGTATTTATAGTGCACTGACTCAGAGCCTTCACAGCCTTTACAAAACAGCTTTTATCTGACCAGTTTTAGATATCTAAAGTCTCTTTTCAGAGGTGTTAGGAAGGCAAAAACTAAATAGGGGAAAAGAATGGAAAGTTTGCTCCTAAACCTCATTCAGAAAGTTGGTTTAAGTCGACTTTATTCTAAAGAGGCATGAGGCTGCTCAGGCTCCCATTCCCAGAGCAACTCCCCTCTGTAACCCGCCCCCGCGTTCGTGCGGGAGAGCCGGGACACGGCCCAGCAGCTGCAGATTGGCCCCAGAAGGGCTCCAAGAGCTGGAGCCTGCCCAGCCCGGGGGGGGGACGGGACGGACGGAGCCGGCCTCGCGGTCAGGGGGCACCTGGACCATCCGGACCCAGAGATGGGGACCGGCTCCTGCCGCCCGGGCCGGAGCTGTGACCCCGCTCCCTCCTGCGCTCCCTCCCCTTGGCCGGGACGGGGCGGGGACGAGACCGCGGGGCCCCCGGCCCTGCACCAGCCCGGANAAACCAGATGCCCCCACCTGCGACGGCGACGCTGCGGGAGCCCCCCGGCAGCACCCTCCAGCCGGGGCGGGATGGGGATCGGCCCGGGAGCACCTCCTCCCGGTTGGCAGCACCCACCCGTTAATTGNNNNTTAATTGAGAGGATTAAATCAAATGGGTGGGCGACACCGGAGGGGGGTGGGGATGCTCCCAGGTGTCTGTGGCAGCCCCAGCACCGCCCGCCCCGCACCCCGGGGAGCCCCGCACCGCTGCCTGCCCCGCTGGACCCGGCCGCGGGAGCCCCCGCCACGCACACACACGCAGTCCTTTGGTGGATGGGATTCATCGCCGCTTGATCGATTTCCCGTGTACAAATATTTGCAGAAGCTCTTTATCTTTCCGCTCAGAGCTGCATCTCCGCCCCGCACGCCGGGCCGCTTTTTTGCGTATTAACCAAGAAGAAAACGCTGCGGGCTTAAAAATAAAGAGCAACCAAGTGTGACGGCGTGAGAAGCACCAGTACAGCACCCGAACCCAGCCCCGCTCCGGGCAGCACGGGTCCCGCACGGGACGCGGTGTCACAGCCCCGCTCGGCCCAAGGAACCGCAGCCGGGTCACCGAACCGCCCGTGCCAGGGCTCGGGCTCACGGCAACCTCCGGGCTGCGACACGCGGGCACGGTGCTGGGAATTCTGCTGGAATAGGCAGGGTTCCTGGAGAAGTGCCACTTTCGAGGGCAGAACCTGAGGAGTGTGTAGACCTCCGGCTTGTCTGACACCCGGTTTGCCCGAGGGTGTCACGGGAAAGCCTCCCCAGCATCACCCCACGCATGCCCGGTGCTGAGGGGCTCTGGGGCTCTGTGCCCGTGGCAGCTGCGGAGCTCAGAGCTGGGGACAACTGAGACACATTTTCCAGGACTTTGAAAACGAGATCTTTGTTTTGTTTGGGTTTTTTTCCTAAATATATTTATCATGGGCCTGGCAACCACCACTCCTTGCACTCGCTCTGCTCTGGCTACTCTACCTTCAACGCCCTGGTTTGGTTTCTTCTCCGCCAGGGAGGCCAGCGCTGCCCGGGTCCCCGGTCCCTCCTCGCCCCGGCCATGGGTAACACCACAGCCGTGCTGTGCCGGGAGCTGCCGGAGGGGATGGAGGGAGGGAGGGGATGGAGGGAGGGAGGGTGCACCCAGCCCACACCGTTTGCTTTGCTCGTCCCCTGCAGTGATGCTCACTCCTGTGTCCATGAGCATTGGTTTGTTTTTCATCTTGTCATGGACCACCACCAGCACCATCCTTCCAGCTGTCTGGGCTCCTGGAAACCCACCGGTGAAGCCAGGACGTGGGGGTCCAGCCCCCCTGCATGCCAAAGTAGGGGAATGGATTTGTCCTTTCTACTCTCCCTACTTTCTGAAGTAAATAATTCATCCCCACTGCTGTGCCAGTCACCTTGGGCTGTCTGTTCAATTTGCAGCGCCCCGAGGGAGGGCTGCAGGGGTGGCAGCAGGGGTGGCAGCAGGGCTTCCTGCAGCCCACGGCATCCGTCAGCGCCCCGTGTCACACGCTCCCCCCGACGGACAGGGATCACCCTCCGCCCCGGCAGGTTAAAAGCTTTTCCATTAGCAACTTCGCTGGGTGCATTTTGTAAAGAGATCAAGCACTACAGAAAAATAAAGCCTTGTCATTTACCTCTGCAAATAATTCAGGGCTGATAATGAGAAGGAATCAATCAAGGCAGAGCAATTGGATTGCACGGTCTTTCTGAGAGGTATCAGTGGGAGAAGCACACAAAGCCCCAGCATGGCAAGGGCCTCTGCATAGCTTGGGAGGGATGGAGAGCACCACAGGGAGCCCAGCCTGCTCCTCTGCCTGCAGACCTGCTGATGGTCGAGACAAATGAGAACTGAAGCAAAAGTGCAAAATACGTGTGAGAGAATTCTACCGAGAAATCAGAGAATACGGCACTGAAACTGAAAGTGTGTGCTTAGAGACCAAGTCCAAGCCCACAGGCACATCACCTACCACCAGGCATGGGGACCTGAGCCAGGGGCACCCGGCAGCACTGCCAGTGAGGGTGAGAGCAAGAGCTTTTGTGGGCACAAGGAGCCTGAGAGCACAAGGGCAGCTCTGCTGTGTCGAGGAGGTGAGAAGGCCCGAAGGGCATCTTCCAGCCCCAGCCGCGGGCAGAGTGCCGGGCCTGGCCACCATGCAGCTAGGGACACCAGCTCCAGTGCAAGGCACTGCTACCACCCAACTGCACCCCCTGGCCTCACAGAAAGCACCTTGCTCCCTGGAGAAGTCTGCTCTTTCTGCCATTTTCTTCCTGGCACCCAGCAGTGAGCAGATGGACAACTTGGGCTTTGAAAGCACTGGATTTTACTGGACTTCCATCACTCAAAGACCACCTCTGGTTTGGGGGTGGACACAAGTGCTTCCTCTCCTAACTCCAAAATCCAGAGTGATGCGAAAATAAAATGTTAGTGCTAACATTGTACACAGCATTTCAAACAGAATTAATTTGTTAATTTCCTCAGGCACACAAAGCAGCAATGCAACAAAAATAAACATGCTAATGAGTGTATTTAGTCTTGGCCATTACATTTCATAAATATTTACTGTTCCGCATTCAGAGTCCAAATTCACAAGAATCGGTTAACAACAACATGAGAAAGATGAAAGGAAGCATTTTGTTCTGCTGGGCTAACACCAAATCCAGTAGTTTCCTCCGGCTGTGCCATGGCTCTCATCACGGGATGGGCTGGCATTCCCACAGCTCAGCCAGGGCAGCAACGGCTCCTGCATTCACACTGCCGGGGAGCTGGCTGGGCCATTCAGCAATGTTCACTTAGCTTCAGAACAGGATAGGTGAGACTGTTAAATACCAAAATCAGCAGGACCACAGCACTCAGGAAGAACCCGCTGAGAATTCACACCGTGTTTGAAAAAACAAAACACAACCCGCTCTGAAAAATGTAAAGGCGATCGTTTTGCTTTAGGGCAATCAAATAACTGGTTCAAATCTCCACAAGGAACAAACACAGACTTCAACAGAGCCATTTGTACAGCGTGGTTTTACCCTAACTCAGTAAAGGCTATCAAAGACAGCTTGTGCTTATCTGAGTTTGAAATGAAAAGTTTAAAATAAAACTGTCCTGACACGGTGCGTGGAACAAATGGAGGAGGAGCACACAACACCCTGTTGGGAACTGTACTTGCACGTGGCAATTCTCCTCCAGGTTTCTTCTGCTCAGAAGAAATAAGAGAGAAATCCTTTCTGAAAGAACTCAAATATATGCAAAGCTTGGACTGAGGCATGTCTTTACAGCTGAAAATAACCACCCTGGCAGGGGTATAATAGCCAGTTATTTCCAACACAGCCCCAGAACCCAGGTAACGAGGGACTCAGCGGGGAACAGGAACCCTCAGCTGCTACAGCCGAGCCCCACCCCTGGAGAATGAAGCCTCTGCCATAACCCACGTGTAGCGCGTGCATGAGCCTCCCTTGGTAAGACAGGAAGCAACTGGTTGACCAGGCAAAGGTGTCTTCATAGCAACAAGGGCTATTTTCACTTTGTTGCTCTGTTCCCTTACCGAACGCCCGGTCTCTGGAGATGACAGCACCAATCCACAGGATATGCTGTTCCCAAGCCTACATTTGTTCCTCCATGATTTCAATGATCAACAGTCCCTTAAGTAGCACGATTCCTTAATCCTGTGTCAAAGATTTGCAGTCTGTGGTCTTCTTTACTTCCAGCTGTGCATATGAAATGCTCTTTCCTCAGTGAAATGGTACCAGCACAGTTCAGACAGTTCAGGCCATGGAATTCTGATGGCAATAGAGAGATGCAGTTCCAAGGAAATCTACACAAACACATCCTCTCCTGCAAAAGCAGAGACAATAGGCTTTAGAATAACATTTATTAGGAGGTAATCAATAGCCATTTACTCTTGTTCTGAAGCTAATTTAAGAGTTGACCAGATTTCCCCTCCACAACCCCCTGAAGATACTACTTTTGAGTAGAAATCCTTAGATAGAACCAATGTCTTATTTTACTAAGACTATCACACCCATGATACATGATCAGAGAGGAAAAGATGAAATACAAAATACAGCAGTCATCTTAATCTCTGGGGGACACCCAGCTCAGGGGGCACAAGGAGGGCTTATGGCATGGACTGCTCTGGGGAACCCGGCAGGGACAGAGGACCCTCCGTGGCTCAGAAGCTCTGCCAAGTCAAGGCTGCACAAATCAGTCACACATTTTATTCCAGTTCTGCCACTGCGTTGCTTGGACCAAGCCACAGCTCATCCCTGCACCTTGGTCTATCCCTCTCAAAGGAGATACATCAAAAGGAGATGCCACCACTCGTGTTCTTCACAAGCCATCGTGTGTGCAAGGATGAGAGCTCCTCACCCAGGCCAGTACAATGATTCCTATAATGAAGGAAAACAATACCAAAATGAAGTAAAAATGCCATCAGAGGGCCATGAGGGTGAACATTCCTTCTCCAGGACTGGGCTGTGAGGGAAGGAGGAAGTATCAAACAATGAACTGTTACTAAAGCAAGATGTGGGTCAGACCTGGGGGTTCTCTGTGTTGGGGTGTGCTGCACAGGAGCCCCCACGCCCACCAACCAGCAGCAGCTGCGCAGTGCAAACCATGGCCCCAGCTCCAGCAGGGCAGGCAGCTGAGCCACGGGGAGAAGCTTCAGCCCAGGGCTCTTCCCACAGCCTGCTCGCTGCCAGATCCTTCTCTGCTCTGAAATGAATTCAAGATTCACTACAAAGTGAGAGAAAACAAGCTTCATATTTGGTGAACAGCAAAAACCACTCACTTCAGATAAGAAAACCTAAACCACCCCTTCCTGCTCCACTTCTTGGCTCTGTCTGTATACTGAAGTTGTAATAATCTGCCAGCCCTACCTCGAATGTTTGCTCAGATCTCGTGGACTGAAGCAAGCCTGGAGCTTAGCTACAACCTGCAAGGGGCTAAGGCTTACCCCAGTATGTTCTCTGTTTGCCAAGATAAAAGAAAATGGATTTCTCAGTTAGAGCCAGTAGGAGAGGAGGAAAAAAAGACAATTAACTTTAACAAATAGGTCAAGAGAATTTCTTTTCACATCTCTACAAAAAAATTGGACAAGATATTTTTATATGTATGAAAAACAGTTCCTCTTCCATGCCTCTTCTTTGCAGAAGGCGGTAAGCTACCTCAGTCTCTCAGCCTAAATTAGACATGCCACTGTTTACAGAATAAAGCACTAATTGACATAAGTGAAGATTCAGAGGTTTGCCCAGGGAATTTAAAAATGGTACTTATTGAATCAATTATGTTCACAGTGTGACAACTGCTTTTTCCTTTATTTCTCCTCATAGCGCTGTCAACTTTTAGTCAAAATGGTGTTGAGGAAGAAAAGGGGAATGAGAGGGGACTCCATTAAGTGAATAAAATACGAAAGGGCAGGTCCGAGTCATTACCCAGTATCTTTTCAGCAAGGAACAACTAAATCAAAGCCTAATCGATATATTCCTTTCAACTGAAGTTCACACACTTAAATCTCAGCCCCAGGAGATCAAGCATAAAGGAGCTAAATTTACACTGCTCAGAGTGCAATGATGCACTTGAAATGCAGAACAAACAGTGCCTCCACAGCAAACTGCCCCTCCACAGCTGCAGCTTAAAAGCTTCTCCGAGGGCCAAGCCACAGAGGAGCAGTGTTCCTCACCTCCTCCTGTGTCTGCATACCCTCACCCTGTCGCTGGAACACCCCAATGCAGGGAAAGGGACAGGAGCCCAGCATATTCCCAGTTCAGGAACTGCTCCAGGTGACTCCTCCAGTGAGTCCCAGTTTGTCACCGTGGCACACTGACACGTCTCTTAGTTTCTTATTGGAAATGTTTAATTAAATATTCTTTCCTTCTTCTTCTTGCTCCTTTTCCAGCAGGTGTACATTTCAAATGATCTGCACAGCACAACCTGAACGCCCAAGTCTCTCCAAGGCAGAAGCTCCCCGAGAACAAGAAGTCCACACAACTCCATTTCCCAGCGAACGCTTCGGGAGGCGCTGCTGTGAAACCCAGTTCATCAATATGACATGACTCCAGACCCAGAGCCCTTTGAACGCTGCCTCCCCGGGGATGTTCTGCTGGAGAGCTGCAGAGCTTTTATCCCCTTTCATAATTCTTACTGAGAGACAGAACTACTGAAGTATAGCCAACTGCTACAGGGAGACTGACTGTGGCTATTGTAAATACATCAAGCTGCCAAAAAAATCTAACGTTGCTGGAGAAAAATGTGTGACATGATATAAATTCATGTTGACTACTTTTGACTATTTCAGCATGAAGGTGCTATAGAACTGCAAATTATTATTACAGCATTAGCCGGTACAATGAGGCAGTAGGAAGAAGAACTGTTTGAATGCCTGGGGGAAATCAGGAATAAGAATGAATTACAGAAACTGATACAGTCATTCACGCTCTGTTTTAAACTGTATTTGAAATAAAACTATTACCATAATAAAACTAAATGCATTTTTGTTCTGTCTCTGCAGATGAAACAAAAGGTCAGGTATTTTTTCATTAATTAAAAGATTAAAAGAATCCAAACGTAAAACATCAACTTAATTTTGAGTCCAGGTGATCTGGTGATTTGACAATATCCATAGTATAATCCAAGGAAGAAATTCAAGCAATAAATAAACTTACCTTCTTCACACTGCATTTTAAAGATGATTGAGCAGAATCTTCCAACACACAGCTGAGCCACCCTGCCCCTGTAACTAATACTCTGCCCTTTTGCGTGAAGTCTGTCCTAAGAAACAGGGACACAACAGGCTTTTAATTCTCTGTCTACTTAGTGAACATTAAGTGTAAACTCTGCATTAGACACTCAGTGTTTGAGACTCGAGTAAGGGATTCCTCTGTTACAGGCACATATGGCAATCTCGGAGGCAAACAGAACAAGGTCCAGGAGGATGCGAGGTTTGTGGGGCCCATCCCCTGCAGCCAGCACTGCTGAGGCTCCACTGGGCTCCCCCTGCGCTCACCGGAGGAGCCCGAGGAGCAGCAGCACAAGGAGGGGTCTGGAGGGGACCCAGCGGCTGCCTCCAGAACCAGGAAAGACAATTGTCTGGAGGTCAAGTGGAAGGGCTGGAGAACAGGAGACGTTTCCCCTCAGCCACAGGACAGATGTCAGCAGTAATAAACCACCACTGGACACAGCTGCTCGGGGTGGGGTTTATTTATTCATGTTGCAGTTTCACCACTGTAGGAGACAAAAAAGGGAGGCTCAAGGAAGATATTGATCCCTGATTGATTTCCGTAGCACACAGCTGGCAATGCTGCATCATTACAACACAGTCACAGGGAGAAGTCTATTAATGAGATCCAACTACTGAATTATTGACTAGTTAAGTATGGCAAATTTGGTCTAATTGTTTTCATGATGGGAGTTTAATTAAAGTGTCATTACCATAAAAAAGTCTAGCAATATTCTTGCTCAGATAGAGTCAGGGAGAGTTTCCAAAGCCTGCGTGGCTTTCAAAACTAAATTAAAAGTTATACCCAGTGCAAGGCTCTTCAAACGAGGGAGCTTTTGTACGGGGGATCCTCTCAATTCCCAGCTCCAGCTCCCACATCACGTGCACCTCTGCCCATCAGGGAGATCTCACCCTGCACCCGGAGCTCTGCGGGAGCCTGCAGCTCCCTCAGGCTGTGAGAACCACGGGGAAGTGCTGGGTGATGGAGGGACTCCAACAGCAATCAGGGATACAAAACAGAACAGCAAAGAATGCTCCTGGCAGGAGGGGGGAAGCAGGCAAACCAACACAGGGGGACAGCAAGTGACACTGGAGACAAATGCAAGCTACACAGGGATCCTCCACCGCAGGAAGAAGAGTATAACCTGCCCAGACACGGGGAAATCTGCCAGCACACAACCCCAGCACAAACCCAGGCACTCACAGGGAGTTCTGCCACTGACCTTCCCCTCTGCAGCTCTGAAGGCTTCCTTCAGCCCTTAGCCACCAAGGTGTTTGTCTAAAGCAGCAATTACATCATGGAAACCAACTAAAGTGTGTCACGGAGGAGTTCAGCCAAGAGGTAACACAGGTGCTTTCTGGCCTCTGAATATAAAGATATGCTCATCATGCCTTCTCCAATGGTTTATAATTTATTCATGGTAATGTTTGTTTGCTACTAGCTCTTTTCAGACACTTCTATGCTCTGCTTGCAAGCACACACCATAATTCACTTTGCACAAATATGCAGCAGTCGGCATCTCTGAGTTCACATTTATTTAGGACAAAATACCCACCTGATGCTGGGAGGAAGAGCTCTGCTGTGGTTAAACTGGCTGTTTGTGACTAAGCAAGCATCACTCCAACTGCCCCAGTTCTGCTGGGGCCATCAGGAAGGTCCCAGTCTCCCTTCCCTGACTGGCGGTTCTTTAGCTGAAGATAACAAAGGCTGTAACTGCCAGTCTCAAACTGGATAAACTAATCCACGCCCGATGAGTGAGGTTCTGCCAAACGCCTGAGCCACCGGTCCCTGCAGGGACTGAGTCGTGGTTTGATTTTCTACAGCATATTGGTCTACAAAGCAGCTGGGCTGAAATCAGCACAGACAGCTGCAACTTCATCTGACGGGGCAGAATACCCTGGATTCCCACCAGCACCACCCCACCACACGTGCCTGGGACCAGGCTGCAGCTCTGCAGAGCAGCAGCTCCATCACTGACCCCGCTGCGGGAGCTCCCTGGGCAGAGGGGAACACTCTGCAGTGCCTGGCAGAGCCCACCACACACCCTGAGGTGTGGGGAGAGGTGACAGCAGCCACCCTGCTCCAGCAGCCAAGGGAGGTGGGAGCCAGCAAAGCGGCTCTGCTCTCACCCAGCAGCATCTCCAGCCATGGCATGGAAAAGCTGATTAAATAAACAAATAATCCACTACAACGTGCACACGGTGCCCAACCGAGGGGCAGAACTTTCTCACTCTCCTCATGCTCCAAGTGCCCTGTGAAGGGTTTCAGGAGGTTGCCAGTGAAATCTGCCCAGCGGTGCTGAGCAGGGCAGAAACACAAAAGTGTCTGTGCTCAGGTTACCATCGCTCTCACGGTGCTCTTCTCTCTTCAGGGGCATGTTGTTGGACACTTTCCTCACTAACCAGGACCACTTGAGTCTCCTCACTGTGTGTTTTCTTCTCTCCAGTGCAATACTGTGCTGCCAATATTGTGCTCTTTGCATAATTCCCCCATCTACTCACACATAAATGTCACCATAGGTATACTACAGGCAGCTGAAATTCCACGCCTGTTCTGCCAGCCAGCATTTGTTAGATCCAGTTACCTCTGTGAGGCTCCTGAAGAGGTGACAGCGGTGTGCACAGCACACCCAGGATCCTCAAACCCACCCAGCCAGGGCAGCACGGCTGAGGCCCCACGTGTGGCAGCTGCTGACCAGCATCAGCACCTCCCATGGCACCGTGGCCCAGCAGGCAGGGGACAGCCTGTGTAAGGGAACCCACAGCCACACTCCGACAGCCCGGCGACACCTCTGACCCCAGCTCTGCTCCTCTGCCTTCCCCATGCCACAGTCTGCTTCAAGGGAAGAGTGAGCAGTGGCAACACCGAGTTCAGACACTTCCCTGCACGAGCCTGCAGGAGCAGCAGCAGCAGCACTCCGAGGACGGTGTCCTTCCCAAACTGGAACTGAAAAGCCTTGAACAGGGTGTGAGTGAGTGACAAGCAGTAGGTATGAGCTCCTGCATCCACAGGACCAACACCTGCAGCCGCATTGCAACCCTGATGCAGAGGCAGCCTCAATAAGGACAGAGGGTCCCAGCAAACTTTGGAAACAGGACAGTTTAAAAAGCCAGAGGAATGTGTCCTCAAACAGCCACATCTCAGCAAGAGGCTTTCAGCAATGCCTAAGCCACAAGGAATTTAATTTCATCTGAAGTTGGTGGTTTTTTTCTTAAGCATCCTTTGAGCTTTCCGATGTCACATGGACCTTGCTGGACAGCCCTGCCACGCTTCCCAGGGAACATCACAGGGCAAGAGTAACAACTAATTACAAGAGACACCAGGACAAAGTAAAAATTAATGGGGTTGACATCAGCTGGAAATAAACCTTGTTTTAAAGTCAGTCACATGTATCACATACCTGCTTGTTGCAATGCTACGGGATTCAGAAATTCCATGCTGATCCTGCTGTGAATGTGCACAAGGACATTTCTAGGCTCCACTCTGCACAAACACGAGTGTGTGTTCTCCCAGGCAAAGTCTCACAGCAGCTTACATCTCCGGGGCACAGCGGGCCGAACACGGGAGAAAGAAAATTGTTTGGGAACCAGTGTGCTCCGTGCCAATGGCTGGCAAGCAGGAGGGAGCTGATAATTTTTAAACTGCTGTCCAAGCATCTGCTGGTACATACAGAAGCAAAATGAACACTCTGGCTACGCCTGCTGTGCAGGAACAGCGGGGCAGCATTCTACGGCCACAGAGCAGCACACACAAAATTAATTTCCAGCAATTATGTGTGCTCTGGCCAGAGAGCCTAACCTCACATCTGAACAAGGTACAGGACATCCACAGCTGCTGCTTCAAATGCACTCAAGACATAGCAAAGATATTATTATTATTATTATTCAGATCTCTCTCATTCCAAGCATTCAAAAGGCAGCAGAAAATCCATTTTCAGGCAGTGGGCCTGCAGCAGCAGCCCTGAGCCAGCACAGGGGCCCTGCTGCACCCCGAGGCCAGCACTCACCAGCCGGGATGCTTCCAGCTCTCTGAACACAGACTCCTCTTCTTCTCTTCCCGTTTATTTTTGTATGGAGTTGGACCCAGTGACAAGGACAAAACTATCTATTAGGAAACAAATTACAGTTATTTAGTATCTCCAAAAAATGGTTGGCTTTTAGAATCACTTTGCCTTTTAATATTTAATGACCCAGATCAAGAACAGAATGCTACTGAGCGAGAAGCCAACTGGCAGGCAGCCCGGGTTAAAGACTTTTCCGGGACAAAAGAGCACCTTCCCAAACAGATGCATTTGGTGGGGTCTGTGTGATGACAGCTTTGTGGGGGTTGGTTTCTAGAGCTCTAACAAACACGTCCCATTAATAATACAGAGCATCTCTGTGCAACGTAGAGCAGGAAAGCATTCTGCAGGAAGAGTGGTTTACAGCAGCACCGATGCTTGGCTGTCCTGAATCTCAAGGCACCCTCACTAACAACTTGCTTAGAAAGAGAGCATAAGCTTGGAGTAAAGAGCCATCACTAAATGTGAGCTGCAAGACTGAGGACAACTCCAAATGTACGATAAAAAGCAGCCACAAGCATTTGGGAATAAAACTTTAATGTCCACAAACTATTACCTCATCCCAAATGAGCATTTGATCCCAGTTCCCGTATTTGGAAACCAGCTGGTTGCTTCCACGCAATGTCCTAGGGTACTTGTTCCCCATATGGTGGCATAACTGTTTAATACACCCCCTTCACAGGCAGGTTACTCCGAGTGCCTAATTGCAAGCATTTCCTGCAAGCTCAGCAACTGGGAAACAGCAATCCACATGGTATCAGCAGACCTGATCCGACAGCTGTGCTCCGAGCCAGGCAGATTCATTTCAAGGCTGGAAGAAAGAGATTCTTGCTCCAGGAGCCGAACTGAAAAGGAGTGATGCCAAAATTCTATAGGTTGCCTGTAGGGCAACATCCTATGTGAGAAACATATGCACAAGAGCAGGACTTCAAAGGCTGAACAGTCTATTTTGGAACTTGGAAAACTCCTCTGGCTAGAAATGAGAGGGCTACAGGGCCCCCACTGCCCATTGCAACAAGCAATCAACATTCACCTGAATAACGAACTCCAGACTGTAGAGCACGAGATAATGGACTGAACTCAAACTATACTCACAAGTTACTGCAACCTCCATGCCAATACAAATGCCAGACTAAAGAAATACCAGCCACAGACTGACATTAAACCAAATGTGAAGCTTTACGAAAGGCAGGGGAATAGGGGAATTGCACTTTAAGGCTCTCCCAGTTCAGGCAATGCCATTATGATGTGCAGCAACCACTGCTCTTCGGTCCTGATGTAAAAGAAATCTTGGGTTCCAGGCTAAAAGGGTCGACAACACCAAAACAGGCTGGCCTCTAATCCAGCTCTGCTGTTTTTTCTTACTGCAGAATAAAAGTTGATTTTAAAAGCACAAGGTTTTCAAGTCCTGTTCTACACTGACACCAGCAGCTCCCATTAGCCCAAGGGCTCCTTGCCCTGGGCCACCCCTCCTGCTCGGCGGGGCAGGGGCAGGACCCCAGCACAGGGGCACCCCAGCAGTTTCGGGGTTACCCCCATTTCACTCCTACCACAACTGAGCCGCTCTGTTCTCCGCATGAAAAACCCAACAACTGAAACCAGACAGAGCTCCTCTGCTCTCATCCAGCCTTCCTGCGAATGTATTGATTGCTCTCTGCAAATAACAACAAGCAGAATTGATTGCATTGGTCATTATTCTGAATCCAGGGAATTAAGACCCCCACATACCTTCCCTAACTGGAACGTGTACGCTCATTTATCAAAAGCAGCAGCTCCTAACCACAGCAATGCTGCTCGGAAGTTATTGGAGGGAAATAGCAGGCTCCAAAAGCAGCACTACATTCAGCAGAGAGAAATCACTGCAGGTTACACATAATGACTTGTATAAAGTATTTCAAAGCAATGAAGGGCTGGTTTTACATGTGAGATCAAATGGAGCCCACATAAATCAAAATGACAGCTTCAAAGGCTTGCAAAAAATAATAATATTGAAATTCATAAATATTCTGATTCTTTCTTTTTTAACTGCAAGGAAATGAAGCAGTGACACTGCAAAAATCAGCTACACCTTTCTAGACTCCTCCACTTCGTTATTGGTTTGGAAAGGTGGTAGTTGGGAATAAATGTAAATTAAAAAAAAAAAAAAAGTGTAGCAAACCCACTGCACGGATCCCTTGCTGTGATAAAGATCAATAAACACAAAAGCCTTTCACATACGGATATGCTTATTTCAAATACAAATCAATTTGTCATACTCAAGTGTCTGATTGACAGTTCACGAGCTGCTTTCAAATGATTCCTGCACTGACCCAAAGGCCCCAGCAGGACCTGGGGTCCCTGCACTGGTTACCACCCGTTTCTCACCCATTTTCATGGATTCTACAGAACGAGGACACATCCCTGCAGTACGAGCCCGTTTCGAGAGCAGCTGGGTGTGATCCTGCTGCAGAGGGCAGCGATGTTTTACACCTAACCTGAGAGATGCACAAGAGGGGGGGAGGGTGTCAAAAAAAACCCCTCACAGTGACACCTTCCACAGCCCGAGTGACTTCTGTGCTCCACCCGCAGAGACCATGAGCTGGAGACGATACCCAAAATGCCCGAGGCAACACGTGGGATTTCTATGAGCCAGGAGGTGTCTTGGCACAAACGTGCCCTTGAAGAACCCCGTCTGCTTTGGCTTGGGCCTCCTCGGCAGCACGGCTGCTCCCGCCCACCCTCCCTATGCGGCTTAACACCACCAAAGGTTCAGCTTGCAGATCAGGACACAAAAAACAGAGCAGGAGCTGAGCCCCAGTCAACTTTAACTATGCCATTTATGAGTAACTATGGCAATTATTTTTTCAGTCGTATCAAATTCCCGGCTAAAAGCATGTGATGCACTCTGCTGCCACATACAAATGAGGATTATTTTAACCTTTCTGCTCCGTGCTTCTGGCTGTCATAATTAGCCTCACTGCTCACCTCCAGCTGCCCTTCTCAAGTCATTGGAAGTGTACTACGGAATACAATTTCCATTTGCATTTCCACTCTAGTTCAAACCCTTTACAATGAAAAGCACTAACTCTGCTTCTCCTCTCACCTCTAATTGCCAAACACTCGAGAAATCAGCAAAAGGTGGCCCTGCCTTCTGTGAGCATCTCGGGGCACATCCACTGCTCAGCCATGGTGTGGCAGTCTAAACTACTCGGTTAGCAAACCCGTCTGCTCGCCAAGGATCCAGCTGGGATCTCTGCAGCAGGGCAAGGAAAAAAATATTGCTCTTTTTTAAAAAAAATAAATGTAAATGCACCTTTGCAGAGTCCTGCTGTAGGGGGAGAAAAAAGAGCAGTTATAACTGGTGAACAGAAACAGAACAGGAATAGAAAGGCTCCAAACTAAGCATCTTTGCCTGCATTTACTGTTCAAAGTTCTGGTGCTTCAGCTTGTGGGGAAATTTTGGGTTTCTCCTTTGTAAAAGAATTTCCCGTCCACGACAGCTTGGTTTGCAGTACAGGGCACGACACCACTGCAGGGATCCAGCTCTGTACCGAGCCATCGAACAGCAGGGGAAAACAGCCGGTGAATTAAAATAAGTTCACACGGGCACATCGTTAGAGATGCTCCACAGCTCATCAGTCGTCTCCTCAGGGATGGACACTGAGGATGAGAAGCTGAGCCCGCCGAGATCAGGTGCAGAGCCTGGAGACTTCAGCAAGCGCGGTGTCCCCTTTACAGGCTCCCGGCAAACGGGGCAAACCCGTTATTCCTGGGGAGCCCAGCGCCGTGCGGGGCCGGGACACACAGGGACCGCTGTGACCGCCCGCGCAGCGGCCCCGCCGGGCCCCCGGCCGG
>VZRW01012467.1:584240-662931 GCA_013398125.1 Aegotheles bennettii
TGCGGCGGGAAGGGGAACAGCGCAGGGCCCGGGGAGCGGCTCCGGGGGAGCTCAGAGCGCCGCGTGAGGGCATTTACTGGGTGAATCGGGCATTGCCGAAAGGAAACAGAGTGCGCTTAAAGGGGGGCAGCAAACACCACCAGAGCCAGCCCCCGCCTCCCCCCGGCCGGGCAGGGCCCGCACAGCACCCCCGGACACGGCGCGGCCCGAGCAGCGCCCGCAGGTGCGGGGGGAGCGGGAGCAGCCGGGGGAGCCCCGGGGTTGAGCCGCATCGCGGTCACCGAGAGACAGCAAACGATCGGTACGGGCATCTTCCGTACCCAGCCGGGCCCCTCGGATCGAGCCCCCCGGGCGGGTCACGGCGGGGGCGGGATCGCTCCCAGCCATGCCCCCGGGGAGCCCTCGCCTGCCCTGGGCCAGCACTCGCACCGCAGACCCTCACACCAGAGAGGATGCTCATCAAGCAGCTGCTGCAGCTTTCTGCACTGGTTTTGAGACAGAAACCCCCAGTACCCACAGAGCAGTTCCAGTCGGAGGTGTGGAAGTCTCAGAGCTAAACCTGCATTATTTCTAATCGTTTAAGTATTGCAGAGAAATCCCATAACCTGCCATAGGAAAATGGGAACTGGGCCATCAATTACCCTGTCCAGGCTTGCAGCCTCAGCACAGAGCACGTGAGCAGTCCCCTAACTCACCAGTCTCCAAGGTAATGCACAAGTTAGGGCTATGAATTGCATTACTCTCTAATATAAAATGTAATAAGTTAAGGCTCTGGGGAAGGAACACCATTACTCCTGTTCGCCTCAACCTCTGGAAGCCCCTGTGCCACCAGTGGCAGCCTGCAGAGCATCCTGCATCATTGCTTCACCTCAGCTAATTAGAGTTTACCTGCTGCAGATTACAACATGGGATTAATATTAAGCAACAGAAGTCCTGCTCACCACCAGCCTGAGCCTGAAAAGTGCTGAGCATCATACAGGGGAATTTTAGTTCAGTACTTTCTTCTAAGTAGGCTAAAAACTTAATAACTTCTATTTATAATAATAAATTATTGTACATTTTTAATAGCTCCAGGTTTGAAAAATGCTTGTGACACTGCAAGGCAAGTACAGAGTTAACTACAACAGATAGTGTCATTTTGAAACATTCAGCAAGTTAAAACCTAGGGAGGCACCACTCTCCTCTCGTATGAACAGACTTTACACCCTGACACCTTACCAGCGTGCCCAAAAGGCTCCTACTGCTGCTTTTATTGGTGTTACTGGGGTGCCTGGTGGGTCCGACCCAGCTGTGCTGGGCAGCAGACACCTGGTGGAGGGACAGTGCCAGGAAATTCAGGCTGAGCTCCAGATGCCAGAGACATTTGTGCAGGTGCTGAACTCGGAATGCCACAGGTTCCTCCAGGTCCGGGGGGTGTGCAGCCCTGCAGACCCCAGGCTCTGGGCTCGGTCAGAAGTCAGGCTGATGCAGGTGGCAGATGAGGGACAGTCGGCAGCAGGGGTGCGGTGTTCACATTTACAGCAAGATGTGTATAATGTGCCTGTCCCATCTTTTAAAAACTCATAGTGAGGCTGCTTGAAGGTTAAATAATTGAGAGTTTTCACCCAAACATCGCCGTGGTGCTGCAGCCTGCTGCGGGCTGGCAGTCCTGCTCAGGCAGCACAGGTCTGGCAGGGCTGCCGGCCACTTTCCTTGCAAGCCGGACATCGGAGAGCCCTGTAGGACTCTCTGAATCTGTTTGCCAGCATTGAAAACTTGCTTCCATGGCACAGTGAACAAGGAGCAGAGCCCAACCCTTTGCATTGGGAACAACCGTGTTCAGCATCTCCTTCCTGAAAGAGAAACACCATGAAAAGCAGCATCACTGGGTGCCAGACACCAGTCAGTCACATACTCGAAAGTGAGAAATTCTGTTTTCTGGTCTTCTAAGTATTTGTTGCTCCTGACACGCCCTATCTGCCAGCATTCAGTTCTTCACAGTAAGATCATCAAGAGAAAGGCTCCCATCTAGTTGGAGACAATTTGTGGATGCTTCTACAAAATGAGAACTTAATGTGGCTGGGCTTAGAACACAGTACTTTCAAATTCATCTTCCTCCTCCTGCAAGGGTCTGCATAGCCCCACCCATCCTCATGTCCTGTCTCAACACATCCACCTCCTCAGTGCTATCCTCAGTTTGGAGCCACTCTTCATTTCTTCATGCATTTCCCCTTGCTCCCTTGCCCCTCAGTCCCCCATCACCAATGGCTTCTTTCAAGCTGTCCCTTGTGCCTGCAGCTGGCTCCCAGGGTGCCAGGCAGCCTCTTTCAAATCCTATCTTGAAATTTAGTGCTTTCACAGCCCCCAGAAATGATGAAATATCTGCATCAGGAGGAATGTAGCACAGGATAGGTTCATCCTCTTGATGTCAGGTTCAGAGAAGGGGCCTTGGTGCCAGATATGCTTCATATTGGTGCCTGCTTGTGAATTTGATAGTCCAAATTAATTGGCTTCTCAGAGGAATAACCTTCCCATGGTTTGGTCATCTTTAAATGAATGTTCTTAATACCAGTGTATAGAAAGGCCAACATTATTCTAAAAAACCCATAGTTTTAAGACCTTCAAGTTTTTACATTCTGTTCCCAAATATCAAGGAGAGCAGAAGTACTTTGCCGAGTTCTTGCAGGGTTAACAGATTTCCCCGGAACAGTGCCTTAAAGGAGCTGTTGTCCTTCCTCAAAGCATGCTCCTGCAGTGAGGGGCTTGGAGGAAGGCAGCCAGTTACCTTATGGAGGTCCTTTTCAACATACATTGCCCCAAAGGCCAGGAGTCATTTTCTGATGCCACAGATAGGTGTGTGCCAGTAGATGGGATGAATCTCAGCTTTGATGTTCAAGCCCTCTTTCTGAAAATCCAGTTTATTCCAAAACTGACAAAGGCCAAAATTCCTACCTGGTTTCTCAGGGCTGTGTTCAGTTTTCGTGGGGTCTTTGAGCAGCGAGCCATGAGCAATGCTGGTGGCTGCAGAGGGACCAAGGGAACCTGCCCTCAGCACAGGTTGGTCTCAGATCTGCAAAACTAACGCTTCATATTTGCCCTGCATGACAACATTGTGTTTTGTGGGATCAAATTATGGTCAGACTAATTGGGATTCCGACCAACAAAAACTAACCTGTGAGAGAACAGTGGAAGGCACAACCTTATTTCAGCTGATACTAAAATTTTAGCCTTGGGCAGTCTCAGCCACAGAGCAGCTGTGTTTAGCCTTGTAAGGCTGGAGAAACTCTGGCCTGCTCTTATTCCACAGGGAGAGGGTGACAAAGGATGGACCTAAGCCAGGGTACATAACCACCAACAATCTCCAGTGGAAGAATCAAGTGGGAGCAATGAGCATCTGGAGAGAGAACAGCTGTCCCCAGAGCACAGCCCACAGCCCAGCGTGGATCAGTTATCTCCTAAGTGGAAAAAGGAACAAAGTGATGCTTTTAACTCAAATTTAGTTGAGTGCCAGATACAAACATTGATGGGGCTTGGGTGGGAATACTCAGTAGTCTGGCCAGGGCTGTATGACCCAGAAGCCTTAGGGGGAATAAAGCACTTTCCATTTTCTCTTACCTGCACATACTGGTTGCAGGCAACTTTCTTTTCCACGTCTTTTTTCTGTCCACCACCGAATCGTTCTTTCCTTTCCCGGTGCTTGAAGGCCCAGTCACTTACACCCTCAGTCTGGATGATTCTTCTCATGAGCTCTTTCTGGTCCATTGGTGCACGGATGATTTTCAGGTTATTAGTGTAGATGATGATCTTGCCAAAATCTAGAATTGGGGAAGCCTGTAGAAGGATCTGATCAGTGTCGTGCCGGTATAAATACACTCTACAAACATCCCTGGGATTCCAGAATAACATCCCTCTGCCCAGCCAGCTCTGCAGCACAAGCCAGCTCCCACCACCACCCTGAGCACTGAGCAGATGGCTGTCGTGGGCTATGGGAGACATGGTGTCTCCAAATACCAAATGCGTGTTGATACAAAACAGAACTGGTACTGGCTAGTGTGATTATTCAAGGTATTTATGGTTAGGGAACAGAGGTGAGCGCTACCCAAGAACGCCAGACAAATTAATGGTATGGACCAGATCACCTTAGTGCTCTGTCTTCAGGCAGGAGGGATTCATCGTGGTTTGGTATTTTCAGTTAAATTAGATGCCCAGTGCATCAGCTAAACAGAGTTCAAATACCAGCCATTTGGGTTTCCTACACACAACTTTGATTAGCACCAAGAATTAATAAGCTTTTAATGTATCCAAGTCAAGGCCATAAAAATCACCTTACACCTTTTAAAGCACTTCAGTCCCTTTCATTGTGAAAGCACCAGAGTGACATTCCTCATTTGCCCAAAGACCACAACAGATGCCGACACACCTTTCTTTGCATCACAGCAGTTAGTGTGCTAGAACAAACTTCACTTTCCCTCGGGAGATGCTCTCCATCCCTGCCCTTCCAGCAAGCAGTTGGGCACCTCCACCAGGACCGGGTGGTGAGGGGGGACCGGACAAGGGGCCAGCTCCTTCACTGACACTGACTGCTCAGTCTGAACAGCCCGAAGGAGCCATCTCCCAGGGAGAGGCCTGATGGCAGCTCAGCCAGCTTCCCTCACACCATCCTTCTTCTTATCACCTTTTCTCTGAGCAGACTCACCTCAGGTTTTACGAGCCTGCTGATGGTATCAGTGTAACACACTCCACTGAGAGCTCGCACATCGGCGACATGGCCGTGTTATCGGTGCTGCTGATACACCAGCATTGTTATATGAGTTGTATAGCTGGTACATTTACATTGGATAAAACCAAATAGCAGTAAAAGGTACAGAAATCTAACCCAACAGGGTAAGAAAATGAACATAATCCCTGTGTGTTAATCAATTTAACATATATTACACACGTACTGGCTTTTTATTGGGACTAAAGAGACACTTCTATATCAATGACATTAATTATATGTTAACAAAATACCTAGTGAAACTAAGCTGGGATTGTCAAAGTAGCCAAAGGGGAATTCTGACTTGCCAGGGCATGCAGATGCCTCGCTCAGAGGCTCGCCAGGACGCTGCCAGTGGCGCTAACTGTTTGCCAGCTCAACTCATGCAACTTTAATGTTTTAAATAACTAGTTAAGATAATTTCCACCTTACATTTGACTGCTTTAGAGGCATTAGGATTACTATGTATAGATATTGATGTACATGGAAATGTTGTATCTTATTCTACAAAACAGACAGAGGCAAATGACCCGGCGAGAAGCCAAGCACAGCCCGCATATGCTGCTCCCTCACATCCCTCGCTGCCGTCAAGCACATGGCTCCTGCCGCTCACAGCATAGCAGGACTGAGTTTGAGGGATAAAGGCTGCAGATTTACTATCACCCTTTTAAAATCCTGGACTGAAAAAACTGAATTTTAACTGAATGTGGTTCCAGTCCGAGACTCCGTTACCACATTACTCCAAAAATGGTTGCCTGGAGCTGGTTTCCAGACACTTTGGCAGCCCTGGGCTGGGCATCACTTACCCTGCAGTGGCTTGGCTGGCAGTCGCTGAGGAGAGGCGAGTTACTGGTGAGGCTGTATTTCTTATCCTCCTTGAATATGCTGATCCGCTGGGCAGTCAGCTTGGCTGGCGGGTAGAACCTGTCCTCTGGTTCTTCCTGGACCCCACAGAAGTGATCCACCGGCTCGAAGCTGTGGCGGAGAAAGCGCCGAGAGTGCTCTTTGGCCGGGGGCTCAAGCTCCTGCCCATCTTCATAGACTTGTTTTAGCACTCGACCACTGTAAGCTGACGAAATTTTGAACCTCACCTTGCGGGGCCTCCCCTCATGCCGCTGATTGAGTTTCTTCTGGTGCTCATCCATTATTAGGATTTCAAGCCGCAGGTCCTGGAGATCAACTCCAAGGGCTTTGGGTCCAAAAGAAAACTCTCCCCAGCTTCCCCCAGCCACACAATGTATAATTCAAGGTTTCTAGTAGTTCCTCTCATCTTACAGCAAAACTGACACCACTGTATTAAATATTGATAGATATTCACAAAGAGAAAATATCGATGGTAGTGAAATGCAAGGCAGGCTGGTGAATGGTGGGCAGGCTGGCTTACCACAAGAGGAAAGGAATTAACTCAGGGAGGACAGGATTAAATAGGAAACTCTGCCCATCTTCTGAAACCATGGAAATGTTTCTGCTATGTGCTGCGATAAGAACTACCCCAAATACACCATCCCAGCAGCTTTTCACAATTTTGACAAGGTGAGAAGTTAAAAAGACAAGTTCACAGAAAAAGCAATCCAGCTTCTCAAATAGCAAATGTGAATAATTCCTCTTCCATTCTCGCTCTGAAATCCTGGGAGTAAAAAGCTCCATTTCATTTTAATCCAAATGTGATCCTCTACAGGTTGGCAGAGATCTAATTAAGATTTTCTCTCTTTTTAGCTTTCAATCCCTATTTGTAATTCTTGCTGCCTTTCAGGGCCTTTGACCGTTCAGGGTTTGCTTTTCATTTTGAAAGGTCAGTCACCTCCTGAGAGCCACCAGAGACCCAGTCCTCTGCTCATCTGCAGCCCCTCGCATGTGCTTGAGCAGCACAGAGGGTGCAGCTATTCCGATTCGGTCACGTTCTTCTCCAGTTGACAGAGCAGAGGCCCGCGATGGTGCGGGGCAGAAGGGGACAGGTCTGGGGTCACCCTGAGGAAGAGGAGATGGCAGCACTGGTTATGCAGACACAGCAACTGTGGTCTGGGTTTTAAACACCTCCTGATACCTGCCTGTATCAAGTGCACACTACAGGGGTTAAAATCTCTCTGCTCTCAAGTTTCAAGATTTCAGTAAATTTCCGCTATTAAATGCAGTTCTACTGTGGGGGACTTCAGCTTTCTGCCTATATCCTGCCAAGACTAGCTTCTTCTACCTCAAAAACAGTGCTTTTACACCTTGACATTCTCACTAGATTGATTTGTTATACTTATTAAAAGTTTGTTCATGAAATACCATGAAGACAGCTCAGAATTGTGCACACCAATGGTGCGCTGGGCACGCACTGGCACTTGAGGGGCATCGATGGTGCAGCCCCTCCAGCCACCAGCCCATCTCCACGTGCTGAAAGCAGTTCCTGTCATGACAGATGTCGCTCGACAGCTTCCTTGGGCTGCTGGAAGCTTCATCATCAGTACACACAAGACATGTATCTTGCCAAGAGGACATGCATGAACACGCCTGGGTAAACATGCAACCACGGATACGCCCTTTCCATTCCCAAAACACCATTACCATGCTCATGCCAGTCTGCCATCCTATCTCAAAGAGGAGGATCTCACATTTTATGGAAACACGGATTTGCATGAATCAAACTCAGCTCTTACTGCACTTGCTCGAGAAGCTTGATCCACCCCTTTCTCTTGTAAATCCTGTGTGGAACAGGCCTCAGTATTTCTGCTTTTTCAAAGCTACACCAGCAGTCTTAATTTGACACAAATCGTACTCTGTAAGATACCTTTTCTTCTGATGAAGGGAACAATGAAACAGGAAAAGAAATTCAAAGCAGCAATGAGAGAACAGCGTGAGCATCACTGCCACAATCTGCGCTTGCGAGCAGAGCCCATCAAAGCTACCTCCCATCCTTACAGTTACTTACAGGTGCTGGCACAGCACAGTACATCTGCCCCAGCCCTGAAATTCCCACGTTAGAACAGTCCCATCCTCTGCAGCACTATCAGCCGGGTTTGCTGCTTGTGCAAGCAGCTGGTGACTGCAGGTACCGGGATGGAGTCTGCATGAAATCCAGGTGTAGGGTCCTACAGCCACATGGTCCCCATCTAAAGCCAAGGTGGGGACACAGAGGCTGCTGCTGGGCTTTGCTGCAGAGGGATTCCTGGCTCAGACAGCTGTGCACTTTTTATGTCCCTGTGCAGTTGAATCCTGTAAAGAAAACATTTCTGAACAGCCTCTCTGCATTTCTTAGCTGTTCTGAACAACTCAGGCCAATCTCTTCACACTGAATATCCCAACAGGGACTTCCCAGGTGGTGTTTCACGAGGCCGTCCCCAAAGCTGCAGCACTGCAGCGTGCCGGGGCAGCACAGCCACAGCTGAGCACCAGGGGAAGGACAGATGGGTGGATAGATTGGGTGGGCAGGCTGTAACACTGCCTGCCGCAGTCCTGCCAGCACAGCAGCATCCACTGCTCTGTGTCAGCCTGGCTTGGTTTCCCACAGCTAGCAGAAGTCTTACTAAAAATACAACAACAATCGTTTTGCATACAACAGTGAAATCATTAGGTTTCACGATGGAGATCATCACTGCACTGTGATTTACTTCAGACTCTTTTCCACTGTATTTTAATGACATCTGCCTTTCAAGCACTCTTCGCCCTCCTGGCCATGTCAGGAATCACACAGCGATTGTTGGCAGTGTGCTGGAGGCTTTGCAGAACAAAGAGACAGCTCTTGCCCTAAGGAGCTAACACATCGGTTTAGATCTATTGCAACAAAGTCGGGTATGCACAAAGCAGGACAGAAAGAGAAGCCGTAGCAAACTGGGCTGTAAGGCTTTGAAGGCATGTTTCCACCTGCAAGTTTTGCTGAAAAATGTTTTGTTGTGTTTTGCTTCCTTTGAGCAAGCACCACAGTCCTGATGAAAGCACAGG
Source organism: Aegotheles bennettii (assembly GCA_013398125.1). Taxonomy (NCBI): domain Eukaryota; kingdom Metazoa; phylum Chordata; class Aves; order Caprimulgiformes; family Aegothelidae; genus Aegotheles; species Aegotheles bennettii. The sequence goes on from VZRW01012467.1 coordinate 592,900, forward strand.
GTAGGCAGGGAATCAGGATGGGGAAGAGCATTCTGGTTTCAGCAGTGCCCAAACCCTCCAGTCCTGCCTCACCGCTTGCATTACTCCGAGCACACGCAGCATCTCCAAGTGAGGTCTGGGGGCAAGTGCTTCAGAAGGGACAAAAAGGGGCCTGAGCCAGCATCAGGGCCCATGAAGAAGGGCTGGAGGTCATGGGTAAGAGGGCAGGTCAGATAGGAAGGAAGCAGAGGAGCAAGGTAGAAGCTTGAAAGCAAGGACACGAGCATTAAACTTGCTCTGGTGTGGGAGTAGCAAGCAGAAGGGTTCAGATCAGCAGGTCAAGAAGGTAATTTTAGCTGTGTAGCCTTCATTGCTTGATTTGGGATCACCACATAATCCAGGGTGGAAGTGACCTCAAGAGGTATCTAATCCAACCTCCTGCTCAAAGCAGCCTGCTCAGTGTTGTCTGTTCCTACAGCTATTCATGGCAGAGAATTTGTTTAACATCATTAGCAGGAAACAGGCACCAAAGAGCAACACAGGTGTACTGAAATGGGTGGTACCAGTGCAAGCAGCACTGACACTAATTACCCTAACAACACCATTTCAAAATCACAGAAAACATTGCAAGATCTGCTCAGCCTCGGATGAAAGCGTGAGCTCCAACATTCAGCTCAGGTACTGAGCTTTATCTCCCTGTGGGGATGGTTGGCACTGACCTGTACTGAGCATCACTGAAGCCCCTGGCCATCTTCATCCTCGGCCAGAGATTTACTTAAAAACCCCTGAAACATTGGACAGGCAGCTTCATTCCTGCTGGGAAATACAGGGGCAAGCATGGATCCTGCCGAATTTCAGAGCAGGAGTTCCCCTCCCAGCCAGGGCCCATCCCAACTCCTGCAGAGGGTTGGTGGTGCAGCCCCAGTGCCCTGCTCTCCTCCAGGCCGGTGCTGCCGGCAGGAGCCAGCCCGCTGCCCAGGTGAGCACACACACCGGGTGGCAATCAGGTACCGATCATTCCCCACCAGCCCTTGGTGAGCAGCCCCTACCACGGGGTTTCTTAAGCATCTCCCATCCTGCATCCAGGGCTGAAACCTGTTGTCAATACAGCCCATGCAGGCTAAGGGAGCGGGACAGCAGAAATTGAGCTGTAGTGGTATTAACTAGTAGATTTGTGCACATAGCAGCTAAACAAAGCCTGATTTCACATGGATTTAGATCATGATTAGATTCTCTGATGTCTGTTAAGATGCAAACATCCTCTCTTGTTCAGAGTACATTTAAAATCTCTCCCCTGTGGGAAGTTCTGAATACCTAATTAGATTTGAAATAAGGTGTGAAGTCATAGTGTGTTGTCCCCCTCCATGAAGGGGCTAACAGGGTTTCTTTCTTTTTGCTCAGCCTCCTGTTTTCACAAAAGTCACAGGGTATTTAAAATTCTGTGTGCTTTTACTCTCCACTGAACTGGATTCACAGGTTATGAGGGTGCACAGGCAGAGCAACACATACACACTTTCACGTACACTGCGAGTTCATAAGACTCCGTTTTTCTAGGAAACCAAGCTGAGAAGATCTCCTGGTGCTGCCTGGCCACACACACAAGGCAGGGCCAGCCGTGCATTCCTGGAGCCTGAAGTCAGTGGGAGTGGAGGACACTCGCAGCTCCAGGAGCGGCATGCAGGCTCCCTGATGAAAGCAGCTTCCTCAGCACCCACCTTAGCCCTAGAGACTCTTACATGGGCAGCCGAGAGTCCTAAGTAAGCATAAAAATCTCAAAGTCACAAAGAAACAAAACCCAGGAAAAAGCTCTTCAAAGAGGGAAATTCCCAAGGGCTGAGTTTTACCTACAGAGGTGAACCACCCTCGGCTGCTCCTGCAAGGAGCTCAGGAGGACACGCGTGTGCTGTGCAGGTGGAGGAGCAAGAAGAGCCGGGGCTGGCAGGGACACCACCTGCTTGTCCATGGGGACACGGACCAGGAGAGGAGCCCTGGGAGGGTCACGGGCACCATCTTGCACCAGAGGCGAGCACATGAGGGACCCCGGTCCATACCACAGCTGAGATACAGCTCCCAGATACCCACCAACGTGGAAACTGCTCTGTGACTGCCACAAGAACTCCAACCCTGCTGTGCCACCCCACCACACTCTCCTTTGCCAGGCTCACAAGCAGCTGGATCCTGCTCTCCAGACCCCCTCTCACAAGGAGCTCTGCTCTGCAGGAGGGGCTGCTGGAGAAACAAACCCAAGATGCCAGCCCCCAAATCCCTGCATGACCAAACAAAGCAGCAGCAGATAGCTGAGCCCATTGCTCCTCAGTTCCATAAAGCAGAGGGACATTTGCAGCAGCTTGTTAAACACTTACCCCCTTCCACACTCCCCTCCTGTACCACAGCCATCCCCCCATGCCAGAGAGGGGTTCCCTCAGCAGCAGAATTTATATCCTGGTTGGCTTTGCCGGCCGAGCCACGGGCCCTGCTCTGGGCTGCAGCACTCGCTGTCAGCCAGGGGCACCTGGGAACACTTAAAGGTGATGTATTCTCACAAGCAGGGTTGTTATTTGCATCTGTGCTTAATTAGGTAACTGAAGCCTGACATTTTCTGTGGTCAGACCTGTGTGAAGAACAGCTGAGGAGCATTCAGAGCAGCTTCCAAAAGCTGTTGGGCTGTTGCTCAGGTCCATTGCTACTTGGAAACCCTTATTTCTTCTTGTCTTGAAAAATGAACGTCACATCCCTGCAGATTCAGACTTTATCAGGCAGACCCCAGTGGAGCAGGATTCAGTGCCTGTTGTTCTGTGGTTCTTCGCTGTGCTGTAGGGAGAAAAGGAACCCTCTGTGCAGAGGCCAAGTGGCAGTGGAGGAGGAGGAGGGGGGGGTGTCCCAGGTGACCCCCCCGATGGTGCCCGTCTGCTCGCTGCTGTTTGGCCTGGCTCCACCGCCGGCTGCTGCTGATTCCAGTACAACAAACACATAACGATCTGTCTTAAGGAAAATCAGTGAATAAAACTCATTTAAAACCACTTCTCTATTTCTGGGTAGGCAGCACTGCCCCAGCTGCTGCAGGTCCAGCTGAAGCCTCCGCGTTGCCCAGCAGCGAGGCTGCACAAGGCTGTCGGGGCGCGATGCAGCATTCGCTGCCTCTCAGGTCAATGAGCAGCTCTCTAAACCCCTCGTCTTGCCTGAGTGTAAAAGCGTCTGGCTTTTACCTGCCAGCTGGTGCCCACCTAACAAAAGGCAAAAGAAAGGCTCGGTGTCCCGCTGGGTTCGTCCCCGTGTGCCCCTCCGGAGGGTGAGGGGCGGGTGGTGGGAGCGGGAGCAGAGCCCCTGGCTGCCCGCCCCGCCGGGACATCACGGAGGGGACCGGGGCTCGCTTTGGGAGATGGAAGATTTCAGGGAGACTTCTGACTGCTGGCTGCAGGTCCCCGTGCTGTGCACTCCCCGCAGATCCACGCTGCCCTAATTATGCCGTGTGTGCCGACCGCCGGCCCCTGCCGCCGTGCACACCGGTGCCGTGCCGTGCCATGCCGTGCCGTGCCGTGCCGTGCACACCGGTGCCGTGCCGTGCCATGCCGTGCCGTGCCGTGCCGTGCACACCGGTGCCGTGCCGTGCCGTGCCGTGCCGTGCCGGGGCCCGGGCAGGACCCGCCGCTCTCCCCCCTCCCGCGGCACTGCCGGGCGCTGGGGCTGGGTGGGAGGCAGATCTGTAGTTTGTAGCAGCTTGTAAGAGGCACCCCCTCTCCCTGCCCTCCAGGGGCTAAAACCAGCCCGAAAGGTCGCGGTGCCGCGGCGGGGGAGGCGGTGGCACCCGCTCGCGAGATGCAGAGCGGCAGAGGCGTTGCACAGCGCCCCGGGAAGCGCTGCCAGGGCCCTGCCCGCTCCTGGAACACACACACTCCCCATCCCCTCAGTGCTGAGCGTTGGTGTCACTGCAGCCCGGTCCCTGCGGTGCTGGCAGGGGGCAGGGTGTCCCTGACACCCACAGGCTCAGCCCCCCGGGTGCTGGGATGCATGGTGGGATGGAGGACAGGGCAAGGAGGATGGCTCCAGGGGACACAGGGCAAGGGGTGACAAGAGAAGCTCCTCTCACTTGCTTATGCTATTCCCCGTTGTTATTTCGAGCGGAGAGCCCAGAGGGACCCAGAAACGAGAGCCTCGCACCACCACTGCCAAAAGGGACTTCTCGGGAGCCCACTGCCCAGCCTGGATGGCATGCAGGTCCTGCTGGAGAGCCGTCATGCACAGCCTGCGTGCAGGCAGCCAGCCCATGGACATGGCATCCTGGAGGTGCGATGGTCCCTCCGGAGCAGCTCCCGACAAAGAGCAGACACCGATGTTCCAACGTCCCCATCACATCAGCCAGAAGACTGAAGGTTGTGGAGCTCCATGAGAGCCGTTCTTCTGGTGGGCCAAAAAACTACTGTTTGGTTTGACAGAGCAGAGGCTTAAAAATTACTTTGGCTGCATGGACCAAGTGTTTGTTTGCTTTGCAGCAGCAAGGTTCTCACCAGCAGTTTTCCCATACTTCATTGCCCCTCAATATAGAAACTGCATGATACGTGTGAAATGAGTGGAGTTTTCCATAGCTTGTAACAACGCCCTATCTTCTGGTGACTCTGCCCAGGCAGCCACGGGAAGAGCGAGGAAATTAGTTTCCATATTTCAAGGATGCATCCCGGTATGTCAGGCCACAAGTGAGGCAGAGCTGATCACAGAGGTTACTTGGTGTAGGCTCCCTTCCCTGCTCTGCCACTGATTTTATGACCTTGAAGAGTCACCCCACCTCTGTTTTGCCCCTCTTTAAACAGGAGTAATTATATCCAACTTCACTGAGTTCTTTGTGATCTAAAGGTATTAAATGCAAAGCTTATTTATATGTCGGTGTCTCATCACCACCAGAACTGGCAATAGCCAACAGTGTTAAAATAGGTGAAATTCAAAGGATGCTCACAGCCCTGAGCTGGTGATCAAAGCAGGAGGAGGAGCTGCATGCACTCAGGTGAACACAGGAATCTGTCCCATATTCTCCCAGAGAAACCAAGCGGCAAAGGGTTTGTAGTGTGGTGGGAGAGACGGAGGCTCTCAGAAGGCACCTGCCATGACAGCCTGGAGAAAACAAACCTCATGCTTCTCACCACGGCACGCTGCACCAGGCCAGGGGTCAGCAGCAAGAGCCTTGGCCGTAAGCCCCCGTGCCCTCAGGAGTGACACAGTTCCCTTCCAACCGTGCGCTGTGTGCCCATAACAGCGAGTGCCTTCTCCTGGGAGGAGCACACGGGTGAGCCCCTGCGAGGCTGCGCGCGCACAGCCCAGCCCAGCCCGGTGTCAGCATTGTCCAGGCGGGCAGAAGGGCTCACTCAGCAGTGAGGCTCCTGCAGGATGAGGGGCACAAAGCATATTTGCAGTTTGGTTTGGGATCCACTTGAGCTCCGAGTCGACTCTGGAGTTGGGAGAAGCTGGAGGACGCGGCTCCTGGGAGCCACTTGGTGCAGAAGCGAGGATGGGCACATCAGAGCAGGACAACTACTTCTGCTCTCAACGATGTCTTCCAATTTCCAGCTTCATGATAAGCCACGTTGATTAAAAGACTCTTGCCATACGTGTTCCAGCAGTTTCACCACTGGTCAGCTGAAGAGGGCTCCTGCAGAAGAGAGGGGCCGGGGCGGCAGCAGCCGAGGCATGGCTGTGCCCGGGCAGGAGCTGGCAGCTGCCCCAGGAGCTGCTTCTCCAGAGCAGGCACCTGCTGCATCCAGCCTCGGCTTAATTACAACATTGGCATCAAACAGAGACTTTTTAAATGAAAGGGAAGGACTAACAGCTTTCTAGCTCTGCCTTTATTTTTTAACCCCAATTACAAGACACATGGCAAAGGAAGAGGCAGTGGCAGATAATAAAGTTCAATGGGATGGTCTGAGTGTTAAGTGGAGAACTAGGAAAGCCTCACATCCCAGTCCCAAAGGGGACATTGATATGCTGTGTGGCCTCGTCTCCTGGTTTTCTCCATGTAAAGTACAGGTGATGCTTAGCCCAAGGGGCGTTCCACGAATGAATTAGTGTTTGCAAGGTGCTTTGAAGATTTCAAGCGTTATATAAATGCTAAGTGTTAGCATCATCGGCTTTTATATTGCAGCAGAACCCAAGATCAGAGCTTTGCTGTACCAGGCAATTTAGGAACTCCTGGCTGGAAGAAGCTCCTGTCCCTGCCTCAGCGATCCACAGTCTGCATGGCCCAGGCAGGCAGAGGTTGGGCAGAAATCGCTGTCAGCTTCCAGGGACAAGGGTGCCCAGAGATGCAGAACCAGGAGATGGGGTTCCCAGGAGATGACTGGGGCGGAGTCCTTCCCACAGCCCCCCATTTTGCTGAAGAGGGGCACGACTCAGCCCCACGGGGAGCCCTGGGAGTAACTGCTGCCTTGGACCGGTGCCTTGCAGGTATGGGGTTCTCCAGACGCTCCAGGTCCCCCTGGATCCCTCGAGCACACTCAGCACTGCTGGGTCCTGGACTGGACACTCTCGAAGTGCCCCACAGAGTGGCCAGGTGCTCGGGCAGCAGTCGCTGGTTTCCCTTGGGAACTTGCTGGGAACTGTGCACTGCACAATGCACAGGCTGCTCCCCAAGTGCCAGTCCCGCCCACAGTTTTGATAGCACAGCTGAAGCAGGCTGGCCCTGAAAGTTTAGGAAAAAATGAAGCAGTACTCACCAACCAGATCTGACTGGAGAGCAGCATTAACTGGTGTCCACAACACCAGCCAGTCGGCTTCATTTCCACCACCTGCCCACTGCAAGATAATTCACAATTCTGTTGCCTTTCTAATCAGATGAAAATACAACACGAGTGTTAATCACAGAGCACAAATAGGGAAGAATATGTAAAAAAGAAAAAGAACCTTCAAAACCTTTGTTTTCAATACAGTTTATGTCATGCATTGCACTTAAACATGCCAGTGGATGAGATGATGTTATTTGCAACATCATTCATTAAAAAGTGCGCACTCAGTCAGCCAAGCACGAATCAACATATGACAGACTACAAAGAAATACCAAAGTAAAAGGAAACTTGAGATGAAACAGAGTGAGGTCACTAGTCTCTCGCATTATCCTGAAGATGTTTGTCAACACTTTAATTCAGTCAAATGGCCACCACTTGGAAAAAAAAAGAAAAGAAAAAAAAAAAGAGAAGAAAAAACTTTTTTTGCAAAATGATGATCTGGGGGAAGACAGGGAAGGGCTGTATGTGCAGTCTGGTGGCATTATCTGTGAGAGGATCACATAGAAATCATTCCTTCAGATTTACAGTCTTCTCCTCTAATATTTGTAGCACTTGTAGGTTGTAAACACATGACTGAGATATGGCGGGGGTTGCAAGGAAAAATCTTGGATCTTCACTACATCTGCTGCTTTCTCGTTAGGCAATCCATCAGTCTGTGCAAGCAAGGCAAAGCTGAGATAGGAATTCAGCTGATAAAGAGAATGCAAATTACAGATACTGTGAAATGTCCCCTGGCCTTCCCATGCCATGGCCAGGGACTCACGGGGGAGAGAATGTGCCTGTGTCCAACCCCTGCTGCTGTTGTTGGTCTCAGGTCTCACAGCAGCACCCAGGGACATTTCCCGCGGGGAGCAGTGGCAGGAGCTGGATGCACCAGGCACCCAGTTGTGGCCGTGTCACCCCAGCGCAGAGCCCATCGCCCCTCGGGCAGGCACAGGGCATCCATTGGTGCTGCGGGGCCGCACGCCTGCCACAAGCCCGGGCTTGAATCCCAGCGTGGTGTGTGCTCCAGCCCCAACCAGCGTGGAGCTGAACAGGTTGAGTGACTTCAGGCTGTGGGAGGAATAATCGTCTTGGGTTGCTTCAGAGAGCTGAGGCAGCCAAACCGGGCGAGGATGGCACCGCGAGCACCTCGCCTCTGCCAGGTACCCTGGAGAGGGTTTGTGTTTGGAGGACTTTTTATAGAACTGCTGTCGAAACGGGTCGAGAGCGAGCTTAATCGGGATTGATCTGGAAAGCGAGGCGGCGTGTAGGTGTGCGAGGGATGCTACAGTGAGCAGCTGCTCTCAGCCAGAGCCGAGCACAGGCAGGTCCACGCTGATGCTTATCGGCACTCGTCTCCTGAGCTGGGGAGTGCTTCACCGCCGTGTCAGTTACGATCCACAGAGCAGGGAGCACTAAAGGCAGCCCTGCAGACAGCGGGGTGAGGCTGTGTCCTGCTGTGCCCAGCACTGGCCCCTCCAACCCACGGGAGCTGCCACACAGGCACAGGACCCGGGTCTCCTGGCTCCGGCCACCGTCCCCTCTGCGGGCTGAGTCACGAGTGACTCACTGCGAACTTGGATGTGAGCGCAAAGGATACACTTGCAAATTGGCTGGTGAGGCACTGCTTCGCTATGTAGGTGGGATGTATTACATACTCCAGCAGTCAAGTTCTGCTCTTCTCCCTCCTCCCTCTCACTCCATGCAGGATAGCTGGCAGAGCCCAGGGTCTCGGTGCGGCTCTCGGTGCACGGGAAGGCAGCTCAGCCCGCTCTGGTGGATGTGGTGTTTGGATGGCTCCAGCTCCACTCGTGACAGAGCTCTGCCCTGAAGATGGATGATCTAGCTCTCCTTGACCTGTTGGAGTGCCCTGTGTGCTTTGAAAAGCTCGATGCCACAGCGAAGGTGCTACCTTGCCAGCACACTTTCTGCAAGCCCTGTCTGCAGAGGATCCTGAAATCCCAGAAGGAGCTCAGGTGTCCTGAGTGCAGAACCCTCGTACTCTGCAGCATCGAGCAGCTGCCCTCCAACCTGCTCCTCATTCGCCTCCTGGATGGAGTCCGGTGTGGACAAAACGTTAGCAGGTTTGGCTCGATCCAGCGCTCTGGGGTCCTGTCCTCCCCTGCCTCCATCAGGAGAGTCCCCAGGGGGCTGCAACTTCATCAGCACCGGTTGACGACAAATCCTAGGATCCACATGGATGGGGTAAGGAGAGTCCATGTTCTTTACTCTGTCCGTCAGCATAGAAAGCTCTCTTCTCATGTGCCAAGAGCTGTGAAACTTCCCTGTTAGCAGTATTGCAGGAATCTTTGAAGTTAGAGAGATTGTTTTGTTTGCAAATCTGGCTGCTGTTTCCTGGTGGTGTTTGACTATTCCGAGTTCATCACAACAGTACTTGCATTGAGTTTCAGGTTGAGACAAACCCAGGTTGCCCTTCTCCTGGCAAAAACTTCACAGCAGCTGTTTTCCCCAGGAGTTTTCAGGTGCTTCCTGAATTTTGGGTGGTGATGGTGGTGGTGGTGTATTTCAGTCTCTTTGATTTTTCAGGCAATTTACTGCTTTTTGACTGATGGCAATTAAATCAGTAATTGCAAAGCTGTAACTGTTAGAGGTGGAGAAAGGTATTTCCCGTTGCTGCACCTCACTTTCCCCAGCCACTGAGAAGGAAGGCGAGTGCTTAATGATGCTTATGTCCCTGGCAAACACTTTGAGGTTCACTAATGAAAAATATTGATCTCAACTTACTAACTTTATCTAGGCATGATTTATGTGGCTTATTTTAAATTTCTAAGTTGTTTCTGTCGCTTTCTTCAACAGTACAAAAGCTTTTCTTAAATAATGAGGACATAGTAGACCTGCCTAATTAGGCTGAATTTGAGGTAGAGGCTGACGTGTGGCTTCACTTTGCTGCATTATGTCCCTGGATTTCCCTTTCTCCCACCTGAACTGTTCTTCTGTACAATGTCTGTACAAACCTTCGCATAACATTCAAAAGTTGGACTCAAACAGCTGTTAAACCTCGGAGCGTTTTCTGGAATCAGAGAGCTGTGACCTTGCAGGCAGTCGGGGGGGTCTCACCTGCGTGCGGTGGAGGTGTGGGCATTGCTGGGGAGCTGTGGAGGATCCCCTCTGTCCCGTGGGTACTGGCGGGCGGGCGTAGCCCAGGGAATCTCTGTGGTGTGGATAAGACATCCAGAATGGATCACACATCCAAACAGACGTCTCTCAGGTTTTCCCACTGGAAAATGTGGCAGTGTGGCCCTGAGACACACGAGCTGGGTCCCTTCCTGGGAAGCCCTGCCTGGCCCACAGCGTAGCAGCAGGCGTGCGCACGGAGGCTGTGCTGGGCCAGGTGAGAGAGGGCCTGGGCGAGGCCGGCCCCTTCTTCCACACGAACCTCTGCGGCCAGAGACTGTGCTTCAGCCAGGTCCATTGGGGGTGGGTGATGCAGCACAGCCCGTGGGCAGCACGCGGGGCGCGAGTGGTCCCGGCTGCTTTGTGGTTCTTCTGTGCTGGACTCCTCCAGCCCCAGGTACAAAGGCACAAATACGCTCAGCTGTTTTTCCTCTGTCTCACCCGTTTCACATTTCCTTTACTATTTCTCAGGACAGGTAGGAACTTGTTGCTGATATTAGATAGTGGCAACATCCATAAGTCTGCAGCTCCCAAAGCGTTTTAAGAGCAAACTCGTGGGGATCAGCAGAGCTCGTGACTGCGGGGTGAGAGGGCTGTGGGTGGACCTGCTCCCTGCAGCACCGGGACGCAGGGCAGAGATAGACCTCTGACTTCCCATGCCTCTCTGGAGAAGGGACATAACAACACGTTACACTGAAATGCTCTTAGACTTAATTAGTTAATTAATTATAAAACACTTTGGAATCCTCAGCTGCAAGGTGAAGAATGCAACGTATTAGTCACGCTTTGGTTTTGGTGGTTTTCAATACACACAGACAGATGCTGACATTACTTTAGGTGCTCCAGTGGGGTGCTGGTGCAGACAGACCCTCCCCGAGCCAGCACCCACTAACAGCAGCAGGAGCAGGGACTATCTGGAAGTGCCAGTGCAGTGCAGAGAGACCAGGCAGCGATGAGGGTGCCTTGGCGTCTCCCTGCAATACAGAGTGCTTCAGTTTCAGGGTATTCACCTGAGGAAATCTGGGTGAGCAGAGGCCTCCAAACAGTTTGAAGCACAGAGCACCTGGTTTTTGTTGCAGCGAGAACAGCCATCGTGCAGTCCTGCTCCACCACAGGTCATCCCATGGCAGCTGCCTTCTTGGGCACTGCTAAACACAGTGCTCATGTGCAGCTGCAGGGGAAGGTCATGTGCTCTCCAGACTGCCCCAATCTGCACAGGCTGCTAATTACCAGTAATACTCTACACCACTTCATGCTACAAAGCAATAAAATTACCGTGGCCCGTGCTGCACTGCAGCCAGATACGCCATCAAAGGCAGGGTGCAGGACGTGGTTTGTTTTTACCAAAGAAGCCATTCTATAAATAAACTTCCTTTACTCCACGGAGCTGAGAAAATCGCAAGTTTGAGCAAGTTTCTCTTCTCAGAGAGATGTTTCCTTGCTGAGCTTTCTGCTCTTTGTCTTCATGAGCATCCTGGAAGACGGAAAAATAAAATCAATCCCATCATCACCAAGTAAGCCAAGAGCTCGTATCAGCCTGAGTGGGACGTGTGAGCAGGCCCCAGCAGGGCTGTGGGATTAGCAGTGATGCAATACCAAGTTGGCAGTCCAGAATTTCACAGAGCTAGTCCTTAAAAAACAGGGAATATTCTAGTTACAGCCCATCCCAAACTATCTCTTATTTGCTAGCATTGAAATCCCTTTTGAATCCACTTCCTACGTGGTCACATGTGGTGGGCACCTCCTGGGTCTGCAGAGCTGGGCACATCGGTGCAGATCTGCACCCTGTGCCTGCCGTGGGAGCAGCCACCCGGGCAGAGCTGCACTGGGGCACAGGCACTGCCTGGCAGCTGCTCCTGGGACGTCTGGCCAGGTTTTAAGATCTTTAGCATCTATGCAGAGAGGACAAACTTTGGATTTTCAGGATCTCCATATAATAAACTGTCTGGAATTTAAGAATAACAGGATTTGCTAGGAGGTGAATGCGTAAATAATCCACACTGAAGCCTTTGAACTCGTAGGAACCGCCCCTGGCATGTGCCAGAAGTGGTTACATCTTGTGCTGAAACATCCTTCTTATCTGGCTTCAGCCCCAGCGTAAGCTAAACACAGCTTTGCCACGGGTGAGAGGGCAGAAGGATCACGCGTGCAGAGGCATACACACAACTCCCATACTTCTCTGATGAGTAGCAGACCTAAACTGTACCCTAAGCACGGCAAAAATCCATCCAGGCCGCTAAACAGCTACTTTGAGATGAACTTTGCCATGCAAAAAACACAGGGCAGTGAGCCAGAGGAGAAAAATTCCAAGTATGACAGCTTGCCTTTGGAAAACACAGACCACACACAGTATTTAACAGTGATTTGGCTATTTTCTCTTCGCATGACCCAAGTGCTGTAACACCCCCCTCCAGCATTTCATGGGAGATAGACAGATAACACCTCTATTGGGATAAAAATACACTGTACTCCAACGTCGCCACCTTCACACGGACATCTATATATAGTGCCTGTGTCTTGGTATTTTCTTCTCCCCCAGAAACATCTCCAGCTCCTTTCTGAATTTGACAGGACTTGGATTGCTGGATCTTTTTGAAACCTTATTCAAAGCAACCTTCACGTTTGCACCCAGTGGAGGCAAACACGTTTCCTGACCCACCCTCTCCAGCCCGCAAACACCCCAACAGTTCCTGTGCAGTCACAGTAAGGACCTCATAATATCACCTTGGGCTGGACAGGCGCTAAACAGACATCACAAACCCAGGGACTCGGCACAGGCACATTGGCTCTGCCTTAGGAGGTGGTGCTGGCTCCTTTTCCACCAGAGAGGGAAACTGATGGAAAAAAAGTGGGTTTCCACCCCCTGGCTCAGCAGCTGCTGTGGGTGCCACAGGACCCCTCAGCTGGAAATAGAGCCACTTTGTTTGGCTAGAAATTCTATGTGGCCTTGTATGTATCCTTGTGGCCTTCTGGAGAAAGGGCTTGCCCCAGCTCCACAGCCACATCCCATCAGGGTTTGTCTCATTCTGAAAGAATTGCTGAGTGTGACCCATGGAACTGCTTCAGCAGCCTGGCTCGCACCTTGTACGGGAGAGCGTCGTATGCCTTTTTTCTCCTTTGCATGTAGTTTTAGCACTTTTATCTACTGCAAAGAGAGAGTGAAGTCATCTCGTAGATTGCCTGACAATGCACACCCCAGGACCTGTGTGTGCAACAACAGCAGATCCAAGAGCAGAGCTGTAGGGAGCTTTGCAGTGCCTGTGAGCACTGCTGCAGCCAGAGGAAGAGCTGGTGTTGCCCACACCAGGAGACTGAACCATTCCTTCCCTTCTCTGGGAGAGGGACATAATGCAGAACCACAGCCTTGGAGCCCAGGCATGAGGGTTATGTCAGGCTCCTACAGAAAGCTTAACAAGAAAACACCATTTTGAGGGGGTAAGGATGAAACCCCAAGCTGCACTGTAAATGCGAGGCGGCACCGTGGTGCCCAAGCCAGGACAGGCTGCATGATGGGTGCCTTTGCAGAGAGCTTGTGGGTGCCTTACAACTGTTGAAGTCCATTTCGGTTACCATCAAAGTCCCCTCTGCACTTCCGAAGAGTGAGCAAGGCTCCTCGCTGGGCACCTGGCAGTGGGCATGGCCGTTCCTGGCTGACCCCACTACTGGCACCTGGAAAACACAGAGATATTTATCACTCTTTTGCCACAGAGGGGCCCCGGCTGTCTCCCTGTGGGACACATTGATGCTGGCTCCTGTTGCCAGTGACTCCCCCAGCCGCACAAAGCTTTGCCATGGCTTGAGACCGGGCATGGGCTGCTCCAGGGCAATACCACAGGGCAGGGGTGAGCCAAAGGACCTCCACAGCCAACATCAGGAGCCAGTTTCCCTGGTTTTACAAAATAAGGTACCAAGCTGTAAACACGTAAAAGTGTTTTAATTTGTTACCAAGGCAATGAGTCAGGCTCAGATGGCAAGTCAGGAATAGAACAGCAGGATTTCGCAGCGTGTGTTCACCTGCTAAGCATCGTGGTCAGCGAGGAGGCTGAAAGTCTGAGAGTCCTCCTTGCAGCTTCTCTGCTGGTGGCTGGCCACCCTGCCCGGTCCACGGAGTTGGTCGTGGGCCCGAATTTGTAACTCTTCAGGGGAAGGGCAGGGGAGGAGGCACATGCAGCTCTGCTGGTGCTCCTGAGCTGGAGCTAAAAAACACCCTGAGAGAGATGAGGCTGGACCTTGGCAGGGAGGAGACCCAGCCACTGCTGCCAGCTAAACTTGGTCTTGCTGTTCTTTACTTCTCTGTCCTTCTCACAAGGAAAACTTCAGTGCTTGCTTATAAATGCTGGACTTTGTTCTGCTGCTATTAATTTTCAGGCATTCAAACTCGATTTAGCATCAGGACTCACTGTGCAAGGCACATAAAGAACCTGACTTTTTTTTTTGTTTAAGATAAACTTTTCCTTACGAGTTTGTAAGTGGATGTTTGGGTTTACCCTGATGTGGAAACCTCCATTTCATTTTGATGCCAGGACAGGGGACACAATTTGGGAGGCAGTTTTGAAGAGACAAACATGTGTCCTTTGGCAGCCCAACCCCTTTAAATGGGTTTCCTCTGGGTCCAGAATTTCTCACTGGCTTTGCAGGGAGGAAGGAGCAAGCCTGTCCTGCTGGGAAACCACGCTGGCCTGAGTTTGGTGTAACTGGGCTGCAGGGTCGGTCAGTCTGCCCTCAGAAATGGAAACAGAAAGGGGAGAGCAGCTCCTTTCTGCAGCCCCAGGTCTGGGTGAGATGTGGCTGCCCAAGGCCAGGCGGGCAGTGTCCTCCCCAGCCTTGGCCTGAGGCAAGGTCCAGCCGCTGGCCATCGCTTCATGGCTGTCATTAATCTGCCATCAAAACGGCTGCTAAGCGGAGGTGGCAGGCTAATGGAGAGATGTACTGTCACTAATTAAACACTTCCCTGAAATGACATGAAAACGAAATCCTGGGCTGTTGGGCAATCAGAAGGCCCTGGCAGCTTTGAGCGGCAGCAGGGATGCAGCACAGGCACCCAGCTTGGGCAGAACTGCTGCCTGTGGGGTGCCAGGGCCATCCCTCGTCCCCTCCTGCCACCAGCACCGTCCCTCATCCCCTCATCCCCTCCTGCCATCAGTGCCATCCCTCATCCCCTCCTGCATCTCCAGTGCCGGCCCTGCTGCCCAGGCCTGGCAGTGCTGGGTGAGGGGTGGCATCAGCACCACTGCCATTCCCAGCACAGGGAGGGCACCCGGTCGGTCAGCAGGGAGAGGGTGGGGGGCAGCAGGAGGGGAGAGCGGGACGCAGTGTCCTCCCTGAGCAGTAAACAGGGACTGGTGAGAACCGCGGTGCTGAGGCAGAGCGTCATGACCGGGCTTGCCGAGGGCTGACACAGTTTGTTTTCTGTGCGGCTTAAAACCATGACACACAACTTAACCACTGCCCGAGATTGCTGACTGCAGCAGAGACAGAAACACCTGATAGCAGCGGCCAGGAGTGGAAGAGGCGTGAGGAGGTTTCGTGCAGACACCGCAGCTCGCACACGCTGGTCCCGCATCGCCACGCCAGCCACTGCCAGCTCCCCTCTGGCCTCTCTCAGGACGGCTCCTCAGGCCGTCCCTGCTCTGCCAGCACCCACACGGCTCTGCCTGCACCAAGGAGCAGGCATCTGCAGAGCAAAGCCCCGCTCAGGTCCAACCCCTGCCTGCACACGCCTTGGCACTCCCCCTGCCCACCCAGATCCTCCTGGGGTCTCACAGAGGCCAGGTAAGGCCTGATCCAGCACTGTCCTCCTCCAGTGGGGACGTTACCGACACGCAGCCGGGCACAATGGCAGTGCCTCAGCCATTGCTGCTGCAGCAGCCCCTCAGCCTCTCCCCTGTAGAAGCTGGCCTGTATTTTCTTTCATCATTTTCCCCATTTTCCATTTCACCCCTGCGTTACAAAGCCAGCGCGACAATCAGCAAAGTTCAGAAGCAGCATGAGCCTCGATGCAATGGTGTGTCACAGGGTGTTCCTGAGCAGATGGTTCAGCGCCATGGATGTGCAGATGCAGCAGCACAGGAGCCAGCCCCAGCAGTCTCAGCACCAGGCTCCAGTACCTGCTCCTGCAGGCTCCTGCAGTTGCTTTTTCATCTCTTCAGTCTGTAATTCCACCCACTTGCACCTGTAACTCCAGAGCATGTTTTCCACACCCAGCTAAATCCGTACAAGTGACATCTCCAGGTTCCCCCATGCAGACCTGCTGGCCCAGGCCAGCTTTAGCCATGGCCAGTACCAGCCTTTTGTCCTGGCAAATCCCAGAGGTGATCGGGCAGACCTGAGGAGCTCCAGTACCAACGTGAGCAGGAGGGGACTGACTTTGTTCTCCCTGGTGAACACAGTCTGCTTGTGCTTGGAAGATGGAAGCAATCCTCCTCAGGGGTGAAATAATGCAGAAACACCCAACTGTCTGACTCCTCAGAACATAATTGTATGAAGAGATTGAAATGACAAGTTCACTTTTGATGGTTTTGTTCTCTGTGACAAGGCTGAAGTTATCTCCTCTGCCGAAAAGCAGAAAAACAGAATTGTAATGACAATTAATTTACATTCAAATAGCTCTTTTCATCCAACTAGATCCTAAGGAGTCCTGAAACTGTGCTAGCTGAGCACACAAAGGAGGGGATGTGGGGTTCCTCCATCCCATCGAAATGTGGGCAGCTGGTGGCAGGATGCTGGAGGTGGCTTGCAGAAAGCTGGTAATCAAAGTGGACAGCAGTTGTTATCGATGATCTCTGTATGAAAAGCCAGCACGTCCTTGGCATCAGTGCATAGATAATAACCAGCTCTCCATTCCCAGTACGTAAATCACCACTCCTCTGGAGCAGGGCCTGGGCTGTGTGTTGGATCCTTC
Organism: Aegotheles bennettii; assembly: GCA_013398125.1. Lineage (NCBI taxonomy): Eukaryota > Metazoa > Chordata > Aves > Caprimulgiformes > Aegothelidae > Aegotheles > Aegotheles bennettii. Next base: position 609,664 of record VZRW01012467.1, read on the forward strand.
CCCTGGGACTGTCCCCACAGGTAAAGCAGGGACAGCATTTCCACCATGGCCGTACCCTTCATTGCGTGGTCTCTCTCGATCCCCATGGTGACACACACCATCCCTGGGAGCGGGGACCACTGGCTGGCTCACCCTCACCACCCCCCCTGCCTGCACAGTGGGGTCAGGACATGAGCTTCCATTTCCTCCAGACATTGAATGGTGGGATGTTTCCCTGCGTGCTGCAGAACAGCCTGTCCCTGCACTGTGAGGTCCCTGCACTGAGGATGCAGGTAGTTCTGTGCAGAGACGGAGGGGTCACCCTGGCCCACAGGCGAGAGCAAAGATATTCCAACATTTCTTCAGCCACCCTCATACTCCTCTAAAGCTCACGTGTGGCTCTTGGGCAATGAAACGTGTCCTCACCAATTGCATACCTCCTCTTCACACCATGCAGTTCTTTAAAGAAAAGGAGATAGTGTTGGTAGGAAGAGCTTCCTCCATCCTCTGGTACTGACCCTTCTTTGCTCTGCAGTGGCAGCTTTCTGCGTGGGAGGTTCTTTTGAGTGCCTCAGCATAGTTTAATATTTAGGCTGTACTTGGACTTCTGCTACCCAGATGTAGAGCCAGCATGATGGAGCTAGAGGCTTACAGGATCCAATTTGACATGTTTCCCTGAAGAGCAAGTCCTGGAGAATCCCATCTCCAGCATCCCCAACGCCACCCCATGCAGCAGGGCCCCTGCAACCAACACCAGCCCTGCTCCAAGCACCTCCAAAAGAAAATTAATCAAAAAACACTTGCAAACTGAACCCTCAGTACCTAGTGAGGGAAAAATCACGCTGGAAGACATCCAGGGCTGGATTTCTCTTCTTCCTGGCACTGTCCTAGAAATAAATTGTTCATCTCAAGGAGGATAGCCAGTTCTCCTGTGCAAGGTCCTGGGGAGTGACTGCTGCCCGGCACGTGGGGCAACGCCCATGAAACCCAGATCAGGATCAGGCCCTTGGTATTTACTGCAAAGGCGTTCAGCCGCTGCAGGAGGAGACCTCATGCTTGGGGTGGCTGCTTGCCTTCGAGGGACAGGGCACAGTGAGGAGTGGCTCCAGGGCATTCCCTGGGCAGAGGTATGAAAATCAGAGCTGGGAAACCACCAGGGTGCAGGTCCAAACCCCTGTGAGGCCATTCCTGATACCTCTGCCCACAGTCTCCTCAGTCCCACGGTCTGCCTCTGCTGCTGGAGGTTTGGAGGGCAGCTCCGAACAGGGGTGTCCACAGCAGGCAGTGCTCCTGGGGCTCACAGCTCCTGCTGCTCTCACCTTGGCATGCAGCAGATCAGAAGGAAGCACCCCTGGACATCAACAGCCATAAGCTATTCCAAGGATTAATTTTCCACTCCTCCCATGTGTTCATCTGTGCAGTTGGTGAAGTCTGGAGGATCCCATCAGATGTTGCTGGCTGTGTCTCATTTGTGATGAGCCTTGCTTGGAAGTGGGTGAAGGGGTAAATGGACCGTGGGTGCAGGGATGTTTATGGCCTCATCTTCACACCCGCCCTGGGGTATCGCAGCTCATGCAGAGGTGGCATCACCACGGGGCTGTGCTGCTCCTCAGGGTGGTTTGAATGGAGTCACCTGGGACAAGGTTTACAGGTGCTCACAGCCTCCATCAGAAACCTCTCTGCTCTGCTGCACCAGGCTGTGCTTGCCTCCTTTCTTAACCATCTTTAATGTGCCCCCCTGCTGACCCCCACCCCAGCCAGCCTCACACACTTCTTTTTCTTCTTTATTTTTTTTAAATACCAATGCTATGAGTGTGTGGTCTTACATTAATCCACTGCCAATAACAGGGAAGTTATAACTAGCTCGTTTAAGATAATTATAGTGTGCATTTCTCTCAGCTATGAAGAGATGCCTTGAATTGCTTCCTCACACACATGCACATATTTTTAATTCGCTGCTTTGTTTTGTGCGGAGGGAGACTCAGATGTATTGGATGGCTGCCCTAGTGCAGCTGATGCCAAATACCAAAAATAGTTGTGTTTTTTTAAAAAAAAAAATCTTTTCTCCCCTATCAGCCTCATCTCCACTAAGAATGGAGAAAAAGCACTGAGGTGCATCTGCCACTGCCATCCCAGCTGGTGGAGTGGCCAAGGAGATCAAAGCATCTCGCCCAAGGAGCATACACTGCATTGCACTGCTGCGAGAGGGAGTTTACCCACTGCGTGTTCTCACCTGGGCTCTCCCCACAGCTCTGCCGGGCACTTGCCAGCCCTGCGGCAAGGGGGAGCACCTCAGAGAGACAGAAATACCTCCTGGGGGACATGGCAAGAGCAGGGTCATGTCTCACTCAGGCATGATGGAGAAGAAAACAGAGCAGGGGGAAATCAGAAAAAATGAGGCAGCATATAGTACAATAGTTACAATAGTTACAACCACCCACAAAACAAAGGTGGAAAGACCTCTTTGGGAGGGGCAGCATGCTCTGCAGCAGTCAGAGCCACTGCAGCCAGAAAAAAAGCATTTCCTCAGCACCAAAACCCACACAGGTTTGGGTTCACAAGCACTGACTGCCCTTGGCCCAAAGGTCTTGGCAAAACACCCTGTTGGTCTCGGTCTGCTTGATAACCTGGATATATCAGCAGGCAATTTGATGGACTATGGCATTTCCTTCTACTCAGCTGCCTGCTGTTTTTAGAGGCTTTCACATAGGAAAACATGAAAGACTCACTTCTATCTCCTCTATTTATTTAATTCAGTAGCTGCAGCATTGCATGGCAACCCAGGAAAATGCCTTTTCCATTCACTAGCCGTGCTTCTTCTCCGTAGTTGCTGCCTCTCTGCTGCTGGGCAGCAAATATCCTACAAAAACTTTCAACAACCTTTAGCTGAGTTTTTCACAGAGCTTCTCATAGCATTTTCCCAAATGAATTTAAAGACAGACACTGAACCCTGCAGCTGAGGAGTGTGCCAATAATTGCATCATTTAGCTGAACATTTTGCTGTCAGTAGCACCCCACTAAAATAAAATGCTGCTGTGGATTAACAAAAAGCAACTAGATATGCTAATGGCAGAAAAACCCATCCAAAAAACTCCAGGTCATTCCTCACCCTGTGCATGGGACCTCTTCCCCTCCCGCAAAAGTCTCCCTCAGCCCAGAGCAGCTACCTCCAGGCACACCTTGCCTTTATCACCAGCTTTAATTAGCACCCTAGTTTCTGCCATTGCAATTAACCTACTTTAAATAAAGCGAAACAGATGCCTCCCAGAGGATCTAATACATCCCAGAGCAGGCAGAAACCAGGCAAAGCCTGAGAAAGGAATCAGATGTGAGATTCGCCCGCAGCTGCCGGTGCTTCAGCACCAGGAGGAACGATGGGGACCAATGAGCAGGAGCTCAGCCGGCAGAGGGTTTCTGCAGGCTTCTCCCTGCCACAGCTGGTGGTTTGCTGCAGGGTGGCTCAGTTGCTTTTCTCCATCTTTCCTATGTCTTAGGAACATGTTAAAAAGCAGTGACCCTGATGTGTGTCTTTCTGAAAACTTCAGCTCAGAGATTTGTTTTGTGAAAGGCCTGTGAAGCAGCCAAGAGCCCTGCACAGCAAAACCCACATTATTGCTCTGTGGGGGCAGATAAAGGCTCATTTTATGTCCTAAATAAAGTTGGGGAATCAATGGGATGTTTTGGCTCAGCATCTGAGCAGACAAATTTTTTTAAAAAAAGCAACGAAGACAGACATTGGAAAAAAATTACTTGGGCCTTAAAAAGTTACTTGAATTAAATGACTTTTTTTGATGAAATTAAGATCTTGAAAAACTTAATTTCAAGTTAACTTCAGTTGGTTCCAAAACAGAATGCTTTGTATTGCTGTGGCTCTTTTTAATCCTTCTCCTCTTTTTTTAACTTAAATTCGGTTTTGCTCTTAAAAGCAAAATATTATTAGAAATAATATTTTGGCAACTACAAAAAAGCATACAATTCTGAAACATCAGTCATCAAGTGCAGAAATGGCCCAGCATGGTTGGTTTCTCCTTGTCATACAACCAGAAAGGCACATCCAGTCCAGCCTCTCTCCATAGCACCACCTGTCTCCTTTCTGCTGAGGCTTGTGGCAAACAGGGAGGGCTCTGCTCACCCTTACCTATCCTGGGCAGGTGGGAGGTATGGGGGTCCCATGCCCCCACAGGTAAGCATTAATATAAGCTGTTATTCACTTAGATCCACACAAGTTTGCAACAAATCTCAACGAGTAACTACAAGTGCTCTGCTCCATGAAGCGAGGGGCAGGTGGTGTCAATGGTCATTGCAAGCTGCAGGGAACAGCAACAGGAAGGAAACCAAGCTGAGGGGGAGATGGAACCAGCACGGGCTGTGGGATGTGAGGGGGCATGAAAGTGGGAGGGAAGGGTTAAAGAGGAGGTGAGGAAGTGAAGGTTGTGACCATGGTTAGAGGAGGGAACAGCCCACCCATCCAAGCGGAGGGGTGTTTCAGGCCAGCCCTGGTGTCACAAACAGCCTGTCCCACCGAGTTAGCAGTTATTCATCCAGCGTGCCCCTCCTGTCTCATTTAAATTCATCTCAGAATACCTGATCATCCTTTTCCTTGCAGAAGAAAGAATATTCCAGACTCTTAGCAGCCCATCACTTGCTCACTTTTCCCAGTTTGTAATAGGCATGCATTTCATTCCAGAGCTTCTCTTATTTGTAATATATTTCCATAACTCGTTCTTGACGCCTTTTATGTTTTGCTTTATTTTGCTGCACAACCATTCTCTCATCATCCCCATCCGTTGGTGCTCTTCCTTTACAAGCCCTGTTTTTGCAGTCTGCATGAGTCCTGTTTGTTTTCTGGTCTCTCCTGAGGCAATCAAAGGTCTCTTTCTGTTCTTCTTGTCCTCGTTTAACACCAGAATCTGTCACTGAGTCTTTCTGAGTGCAAACTGGCCCTCCCGTCATCCTCTGTTCCCACAGTCTGTTTTTCTGCATGAGAAGTGCAAATGTCCATTCCCGTGCTTGCAGTGAGAGCTCCTGTGCTCCTGACATGGTCCCTATTTCCACTATGAGCTGGCCTGAGTCTCCCTTTCACGATTTTTCTTACTTTCCAGCAGTGTACCCTCAGTGTCACTAAGCCAAGTGCATGTGTCTACTATTGGCACAAATAAACAGACAAAATGAGTTAATTAGAACTAACCATTAAGCTAATTGCTTCCTGTTTCAAATGCTTTGAAGTAAATGCAGAACATAAAATTTTTCTCTTCTTGGTTCCATTTTCCTACCAAGCATCAGCGTTTGGGAGTGCTGGAAGGTGTTCTCTTCATGAAAACTAATTCATTTCCATGGAAAATTCAACCTTTTCCACACTTCAGGAAACTGGCATGGAGCTTCTCCCACCTTCCTGACCTCCCAAGTGTGGCTGATGGGGGTGAACTCTGCAGAAATCCTGCTGGAAGGAGAAGGACAATCTAGATCTGCAGAGACTGGCACAGGAGCAGCTGAAAAGCTTCTTGTCCCTGGCTGTAGAGCTGGGGACACACAAGTATATTTGTTCTTACAGCTTTCATGTTTGAGTTGTCTGCAGAGGCGATGGGATGAGGGCTCTGCTGGCAGCCTGTCCTGTGCAGGTAGCACACCTGCTCACAGCATCCGAGCCTTTCGGTGTTGTTGATTTCTGGGGCACAGGGCCCCCGAGTGCGTATCCAGAACAGTTACAGAGCACAGAACATGCCAGTGTATCTGCACTGCCCCCAGGAAGGACATCCCTCGGGCTGTCCTTGAGCCATGCCACACGGGTTCACAGCACTGGGGCCGGGGACAGGGCTGTGTTTATTCAGCCGTCTGAATGATCTGTTGCACTGCGCATTAAATTGAGTTTTCTAGTACAGACAAGGGTCAGTAAAGCAGTTATTTTAAGTGAACTTTGTAGTTTCATTTTGATAAGAGTCAAGATGGTAAAGTTCCCTCATCTCTTCTGGTTTTGGTAATCTGTTCTTTCTCATATTATATTGCAACAATAACATTAGGAAGCCTCTCTTCTTGTAACCCAGACTAAAGACTGAAATAAAATCACAGTCACCCGGTGTTGAAGCATGGAGATAACCACAGGAGAGCAGTAACCTGCACTCACGTTGCCCTTGTTGTGTTCTCCCAGACATGCACAGTTGGCCACTGCAGGTGACAGCCACCAGGTCAGCTGGACAACGGCTGCGACCTCCAATCATTCTGCAATAGAAATACCTGGGTTCATTAAAATAGACATTGCATTAGAGGAGACCTTATAACAGGCAGTAAGATCCCACGGGAAGACTAGTTTAAGGCATTAATTGTTTCTTAATATTCTTAAACAAGTTCAGCTTGCTTTTCGTCTTGATACAAATTTAGCATAAGTATTTTGGAGCTTGTCTTCATTAGAAAAAGACATCAAGGAAGGATGTGGGTAGTTAATCCCAACAAATGCATACTTAAGCCTTAGACCTCTACATTTTTCCCAGTAATTACAAATGCTTTTGGGGAAGTCTGTCTACGTTAGGCATCGCTGTCACGGATGAACCGCAAGGGCTGTTTCTCCTCCCACAGGTCCCGCGAGCCAAGGCCCTGTACACCTACCGAGGGCACAACCCTGGGGAGCTGAGGTTCAATAAGGGGGACATCATCATGCTGCTCCGACAGCTGGATGAGAACTGGTACCTGGGGGAGGTCAACGGGCTCAGCGGCGTTTTCCCAGCCAGCTCCGTGCAAGTCATCAAGCAGCTGCCCCTGCCCCAGCCCCTCAGCAGAGCTCTCTACAGCTGTGACCTGAGGAGCAGGGATAAGACCGAGAACAAGGACTGCCTGACATTTCATAAGGTAATGGCACCCCACAGCAGCCAGGGGCTGGCCTGCTTTCTTCTTTAGGCTGTATGGTGTTCTGCTGCTGCCCAACTCCATAGGAGCTCCCTTTTGGGCACCAGTGAGGTTCCCAAGCCCCTCAGAGCCTGCCACCAGTGACTGAACCCCACGACTGCCCCACAGGCACATGCGGGCACACGCGGGACGAGGGGCGTCCAGAGGAGGATGCAGTGCCCACCACAAGCAGTGGCTGCAGTCCCTCAGCTCAGCTTCTCGCCCATGCTGCTGTCCTGGATGAGCCAATCTCTGACAGACACCTCCTGACCTAGTGAATGGATTGCTCCAGGTGTGGGGGTACATCATTGCTGAGGGCTGAACACCCCCAGCCTGCTGGGGGCATGCTCTGCCAAGCAGTGCCTGAACTCTTACTGTAGTCCCTCCAGTGCCCAAAGGCTACAGAGCTCACAGTTACTGTTAGAGGACACTACTCTCCTGAGTAACTGCACCTCCCAGCAAAGTCAGCTGTCCCCATAGTGCCAGCATGAGGTGAGGCATGGCAGGGCAGAGCGTGCTGCCCAAAGGCATTAGTGTCCTTGCAGAGAAGTCACCTCTTTCCCCGTCCAGCTGGCAGCACAGATGTGATGCTCTCCCCACTCTCACAGGTGGGAAGAGGAGGCAGGAGAGGGAGGCTGGGGGCCAGGCCAGGTGTCCCCAGAGGTCAGAGCTGGATGTGGGCTGACTGGCCAGGGGCAAGAGAAGCCCCACAGCCAAGAGCCAGCTGTGGTTTCTGACTAAGGGGAGGAACTAAAAGAGAAAGATCAGTTCAGAGCAGCATTGCACATCACCAGCAGCTCTGTAAAACATGGGCTGTCAGCATGCTGTGCAGCTGCAGGGCAGCTGGGCATCCAGCAGTTCTCCCTTCATCAGGAGTCACCTATTCACAGGAGGCACCTTCCTCAGCTTTCTGCCATTTGCCTTTGTTTTTTCTCTTTCCCTCTCTTTGCCTTTGTTTCAGGGCTTACTCATTCTGTGTACTCATTCTGTTAGGAGGCTGCGCCCATCTCCAGTCCCACAGCAAAGTTCACACGTGGGGAGTCAGTGCACACATAAAACAGACAAAGGCTTCTGCAAAGAGTCGAGGGCACCTCCTGTCCCCCAGCCTTGGCACAGCCTTGGCTGTTACCATACAGAATGGCAAAGATTGGAGCAGTCACTTCAGGAAGCCCCTTGTTCAGTAACCTTGAGGCAGTGCCTGTGCCGTGTCCTCCTCCGGCAGGGCACAGCACAGGGTGACCGGCCAGCCAGGATAGGGAACCAGAGAGTGCCAGCTCTGCAAACCACTGCAAAGAGGTGACTGGTTCCTCCAGGAGCCCTCGCAGGCAGGAGAACCTCAACACAGGGGTGCTGGGGCCACGGGAGGGTGACGCAGGGGTTGCATTTGGCTTTAGACCAAGCATTTCCACACGATGCAAACCATCTGGCCAGTCTAAGGCTTTTCATGTCCTCACCATCAGACTCATGTCCATGGTCCAGATTCAGCCACACTTTAAATTAAAAACAAGTTTGAGCATTGTGCTGAGTAAGGCCCGACACGAGGGCGTTGCAGAGCAAACGCATGGCACAAGCTGTCCTGGAGCTGTTTGAGGAGGATGCTCTGTGGGCAAAGCCCATCCTCACCCTGCCACCCACCCCTCCTGCACCAGAGGGCTGGGCACTCCATCACTGTCCTCGGCAGGGCTGAGGAGAACAGAGGTGGCAGAGCTGGGACCTTCCCCACCCCATGTGTGGGGGGGTACAGCCCGTTCACCACCATGCCCACCCCACGCCAGGCATGGCTCAGCACTGCCCTCAGCCCGAGCACACAGCTGCCCCTCTCCTCGCTGGAATGAAGCCTCCACAACAATGAAAACAGCTGGGGGCAAAAATGCAAAGTTCAGGCAAAATATCAGAGTTGCCCTCTCAACAGGTTCTGTTGCCATCAGCTCTGGGGCAGCTCTGTCTGCCCAGGGACCTGACCATGAGCCTCCTGCTGCTGTCCTGGGGCTGCAGGGGGGCTGGCTGGTCACACTGACCCCCAGCCACCTCCAGCCCAGCACCTCACAGCTGGCATTCCCAGTGTTCCCAGCATTCCCAGCCTTCCCAACACTCCAGCAACCTTTAAGCCACCCGCTTCCTGACAGTATTTTGATAGCACTGGTCTAGACATAAATTGTATTCCTGCAGTTTAGTTGGAAATGCAGGGTGTAAATGGCACCAAAAAGAATTCCTAGAAATAAAATTAATACTTGCAAACATCATAATTACAGCAAGCACCTCTCTGTGGCTATTTTATAAAAGGACGTGAGTAAAGCATCTTATGTGAAGCTCTAATACATTTTGTAAAATGTCTTTTCATTTAATGAAATCATTTTAGCTTCAATAATTAAGTCTGGCGTTAACAGAAATAAGTTAGTTAGGGCCACATAACACCACCAAGGAATTAGAAATTAATTATAGAGAAGGCACAGGTAGGTCTGTTTTGGGAGATGCAAGGCTTTTCTTGGCTTTGACACTTAGGTTTGGGCCTCTTTTTATCACATCCACCGGTGTTTAGAGAAGGCAGGAGAATATTTCCTGTTTAGAGTAAAGTTAATTACACCTAGAAATGACAAAATTGCCAGCTTATGTGTGCACATACACACACACCATGGGTTTTAAACCTTGCTTTAAGGAGTGAGGAGGAGGGAGATGTGAAAACAATCCCTGCTTTCAAATGAGAACGCTGGAGAGACACCTGTACCGCTCCCGCGTTGGAGTCAGCCGCGCTCATCCCAGGAGCCAGGCAATTGCCTCACATGAGTGGGTGAGAATCTCAAAGTTCTGCAATTCCTTAATGTCAGCAGTAAATCATGATTAATTCCTCTGGCAGTCATCATGGTAAAAAACACTGTCACCACATGCCCTTTGCTATTAATACTGTGTCATCAGCAGTTTCCAAGAAATACTGTTTGAACGTTGCCCATATGCAAACTCAGGGCCTGGCCCTTCCCTCATTAAGCCCAATGGTTTAAAGCTGAGCTTTTTTAAAGGGAAGAAGGATCAAGCCATGAATGTTTTGGCCTACAGAGAGGTAATTGGGTGGAGTTAGTTCTGCTTGCAAAGCCACCACCAGTGAGGGCTTCTCCAAGCTCGTGCCTTATGGTTGGTGGCAGGGTTTGATGTCCTGGTGCGAGACACTCCCGAGCTGCCAGCACCATGTGGAAAAGAGAGATGTGCCCAAATGTCCCCTCTAATTTAAACTATTGTAACGCTGCTGGAGAGTCAGCCAGCTCCCAAGCCAAGGGCTTCCACAGGGAGCAAAGCTGTCTGTAAAGCACAGGGAGAGCACTCAGCCTCAGCAGAGGGTGTCTAAGCAACAAGTCTTTCAAACCAATTTTAGTTTTGGTGTCAGCTTTGCATCAGTAACTTTGCATCCAGGATTTGTCACTGAAGACATATCAGGGAAATGATGAGCCACACGTTTTTAAAGATCACCTGTAACGTCATCTGAAATGTGCCTGACAGGAAAAGAGAGGGAAAAGGGAAAACTGAGCAGGCACCAGGCTGTGCCTGACGTAACTTCTGAATGTGCCATCGCGTCTCCCTTTGTCTCTTCCAGCCAAACATCACTGCAAGGCAACTCCTGCAGACCAGCAAAAGCCACTGGTCCCCGCAGTTCAAGTGTGCATCCCTCCGGACAGCGTCTCCCAAAGCCAAGGGTGCGGATTCGCCAGCTTTCCCCAAGGTGCCCGACTCCAGGAGGAAAAGCCTGAGGCAGTTCTCTATCACCACTGCTCTGAACACCCTCAACCGGATGGTCCACACACCCACTGAGCGGCAGGTGCTGGAGATCAGCTCTCCTGTGCTCATCAGCTCCAGCAACCCCACGGTGGCCACCCAGAGCAGTGAGAAAGCGGAGCTGCCCTACGGCACACCCCTGCAGGTGAGGAAGCGGCGGTGGGGATGCTGCGGGAGCACCGAGTCCAAAATGCAACTCCTGGATAGAAAAGCTTGAGGCGCAGGCAGCAGTTCAAAAAGCTAAAGCACAACATGCAAAGACAAAGCACCCGTCCTGACAGTGTCAGTGAGATGTCACCCACATCAGGCTGCCTGCGGTGTTCTCCCCTCCCCTTGAACTGGAAAGGTCTGTCTCAGAGTGCAGGGGAATTAAGCTATCAGAGTGACTAAACACGGATAAAGCACATTCCCATCCTGCTCTCTGCCCTACTGCAGTGAGCTCCAGGTGTAGAACAGAAAACAGAGAGCATAACTTGAGAAATAAAATATTCTTCATTTTAGAGAGTACTATGGAGCATGAATTCCCCAGGGAGCTCCCTGAGCATCGGCTCATTCACAGGCACGCGCGTGTGTGTGCCTGAATTCACACCACGAGCTAACATCTCATTTGCCACATAACACTGTAGATCAAAAATAAGCAGTTCTCAACATCTGCAAAATCAAAGCTAAAACCAGCCACTGGACACTTTGACCATGAGCCCTTCTGAGCTCCTCTCATGGAATTCAGTTGCACCGGCATGGTAGGACCTGCAGCATCAGGCTCTGAATTATGAGCAAATAAAAGCCCAGCAAGATCCGTGAGGAAGCTGCATTGTGCTGAGCTGCTCTGTGCTGCCAGCGATTGCTTTGACAGCCTTTTCATCTCACCCCCATGCTTAAAAGGAAAGTAGAAGTCTGCTCTTTTTATTAATTGGTATTTCCATTTTTCTGGTAAGCCTCAAACATATAAGGGGTCCCCAGAACCCCCAGTGCTTATCCTCCATGATAACCATTGGGCTTAACAGAAAAACTTGATTGAGCCCAAAATCTTGGTGCAGGAGATGACACATTTGGGTATCTCTAAACACAACCTTTACTCTGCCTGCCAGGGCACACACAGGTACTGCGGAAACACAGAGCTCCATGGCCATACCCTAACCCACAGAGTTTTCCCCAAAGGCAGACTGCCTGCAGCACAGGCTTCCTTACACAACGCCAATGCGGCAGCGTTGTAACACTACAGACACGATGAGGAAGTCTCCTGCTGCTTCTGAGCAGGGCTGTCAGCCCTTCTGAAAAGCAGTTGGGCCTTTGCCCTACCGTAAATCAGTCCTCTGCCCACACCTATCCAGGGCCAGATGAATGGCTCCTGCCAGGACAGCAATTACTGGGGCCCTCGCCGCGCTGCAACCCAGACCTGGGACTGTGCTGAGAGCAGCTGCATTTGGAGCTGAGATAATAACCGCAGCCTGACCTCTTGGACTGCATCTGCTCTTTGTTTTAGGAGGCAAAAGAGTCTCATTCCTTCTTCACACTCTGACTGAAGATCTCAATACAGAATCTTCACAGATCATCTGAAATGGGACAAAAAAGGTTTTGTTTAGATTTATATGACATTTTTCATATTCAAGGTTGCTCTAACACTTTACAAAGCAATAAGCCAGCCCCTGGTAGTTCGCTGTCTGTGCAATAAAACCCAGCAGGAATTTTGCACTTAGCAATAGCCTGCAAAGAGCCTTGGATGTTAGATCCCATTTTATGTGAGAGGAAATGAAGCCTTACAATAGAACTATAATTCAATTGAAATGATATCATGTCTCTCGAACCCAATATAATTTTACAAAACATGTCTCAGTGTGAACTATTGTCAACAGCAGGAGCAGTAGAGTGAGCGTGTTAACACGTTGCCTCTGGAATTCCCTTTCTTCTAAGCAACATTTTGCTCCCAGGGGTTTGCAGGAGGATCTGTGCTGCTCAGGGGCCACACAGGGTGCAGCTTTTCTTTTTTCCACCTCTGGGTTTGGGGTGCAATGACTGACCTGCAAAGCTGGGATCCTTCTGCGAGCCCAGATACGCACTGCCAGGCTGGACCACACTGGCCATATCCCACTGAGGTCACTCGTCCCTATTTCCTGGTATTAATCAGATGGAAAAGCTGTGGGGGTGAAGTTGTTAATAAGGCAGTCCTCGTGATCAGAACAAAGTTGCAGGATTGAGGAGTAATGGGAGAGACAAGAGCTGACCCTGCTCAGCAGCTTCTGGGGGAAGTTCAGCATCAGCAGGCAGTGCTGAGACCTTGGGAAAACAGCAGCGCATCTCCGAACGCATGGTTGTTTCATGGCAATTAATTTTATATACACAACATTACCTGGAAGGAAAAGATCAGTGTTTCTTGGGTTTAAACAGATAACCAGAAGTTCAGGAGTAATGAACAGTCACGTGCCTGCTGCCAGCCCTGAAAACTCAGCCCCAGAGTACAAGTACCAAGCTGGGGTCTTCTGCTATATAGTAAATAGCAATAGCAATCTAGCATATAGCAATATAGTAAAGATAAGAGTGGGCTGAATCAATCCTTAATTGCTTCTGAGTGTTTTCATGCTCCCTAGTAAGTCTGCAGAGGTTGAGTAGCCTGGATCTTTGTGGGTGGTCACAAATATGGTGCAGCAGATGGAGAGGAGCCTACAGCTCAGCTCAGCCTTCCCGACTCCGGGCTGAACCCTGGGCAGGGCTCGCCCAGGTGCCGAGCCTGTGCTCACACACGGGAGCAGCGCTGGCAGCTCTCGCCAGCACGGTGTGCCAGCCTGCCCGGTGTGCCAACGGTGTGCCAGCCTGCCCGGCGCTCCCCCCGGCAGCGGCCGGCTGGGGCTCATTTCAGGCCATAAAAGGGAATAACCGGCAGCGGCCGGCGCTGCTGCCAGCGCTCCTCCTGCCCTTGCTTCCCCTTGGCTGTGCCAAGCCAGGCGCAGGCAGGAGCCAGAACCAGTTCGCAGGGCTCGTGGTGCTCCGTGCCCGTGCCTGTGCCGGTTGTGCAAGCGAGGAGCGGGAGCGGGAGCAGGAGCGGGACAGAGTCCGCCCGCTCTGCCCCAGCAGCGAGCACAGCAGCCGTGGGAACCTCCTCCCGGTCACAGCTGAGCTTATCCCCCTGGGCCCGGTGGTGCTTGGATCAGGACACATCTGGCTAAGAGCTGCTGCTGCCCTTTGCCACTCATTAACACGAGCTGTTAAAGCTGACGTCTGGCTTTGCCGTGTAACAACTGAGCTGAGAGCTGCGGGACCCGGATTCCAGGAGCAGCGAGAGCGCGGCGAGCCCCGCGATGGGAGGGGGAAGATCTCCCTCTCCAAAGGCATCTCCTGAGGCTCTGGGCAGGGACGTGCCTGTGTCAGCAGGCGCTGGGGAGAGGAGCCGAGCCAGGAATCACACTGGAGACACGCGAGATAGGGAGATGGAGTGAGGGAGGGCTTCGAGGAGGGGCAGAAATGAAACTCTCTGCGCTTACAAGGGCTTGCAAGGTACTGACAGGAGATCAACAAAAGTGAATGCTGAAATCACTTACACCTGGCTGGAAAATACTTCATTCCATCTTTTTCCCCTCTCTGTTGAAAATACAAACCCAGCTTTGATGCAGGCTCTGGAAGGATCGCTGCTTCCATGCAGGGTGTGAACAGCAACAGCCGAAAAACAATAAACCTTCCATCCTGAGGTGGACATTTTAACACAGTTCCATCAGGAAAACCAGCACAAGGTTCTCATTTTGCTCCAGTGCGGGAAAAAGAAACTCCAGATCCCCAGATTCCAAAGGTTTTGATTATCAAAATTATTAAAACAGAATTATAATTTCCAATCAACTTCATTTATATGAGAGGCTGGTCTGACCCTACCTGGACTAGGAAATGAGGAATGCAGAGGTGGTTTGAAGCTTACCTGCCACTCTGCTGGAAACAGAAGCTATAGTTGCTGGGTTTTTTTAATTAACTTAATTTACTGGAGAGAAACAGAGCCAGTGAATCACTTTCTTTTTTCCCTAGGTCCTCACTAAGCCAGTGCCCCAGCACTGAGTTACAGACATGACCACTAGAAATTGGATTTGAAAGGCATACGAGATTCAAACTGGGGTGAGGTTCCTGCCTGGAACATGAAAGCCCCCTATGAGAGGACAGAGGGGGCATTATGGTGGCTGGTACCTCTCTATAGATGCAAAATGACGGTGGGGAAAGGGTCATCCCAAAGCAGACACAAGCCTGTGCTCCCATGCTGCTCCCCTCCCCCAGCACGGTCTGTGCTGCATGTATGCACGGGTCCGTGGAGCTCCCGGGGACGCCACAGACACGGTAAATAGCTTTAATAATAGTTATTAAAAGATCACTGGGGCAAGGACTGTATTATTTAGGATTTAGACAATGCCAGTACTCCCAGCTAGAGCTGAATAACTAACAAGTGACCCAGCAATGATTGCACAGTCCTCACCTGGCAGACACGATGGTCTCCTCCTGCTTGGCCCAGTCTGGCCATGGAACGCTGCTTTCCCAGGCACCTTTCCCTTCCTGACACAGGCACCAGAGACACTGAATGAACCACAGGTACTCACCTTGTTCCTTTTCTTGTCCAATGCTCCAAACTCTTCTTTCTCCTGCAATGTCTTTGGTTTGGGTTTTTTTGAAGGGTGGGTGAAGCTGTCAGATGTTTTTAGCTGCTCTCCCAGTGGCTACAAGAAGTCCATATTCAGATTAACATTTTCTCTGCTTTCTGTCTCCTGTAGGTCAGTGCATCCTACTGCCCTGCGCCAGGGCCCCTGGGGCACTCCACAGCCATTGTCACTCTTCCCCATCTGCAACACCACATATCAGCGTATATGTACGTAAAGAAACTGAATCATGTTGGGGGGGGTGGGGGGGTGGGTGTGTCGTGTAATTTTTCATACCTTCACCTTAGGCTTATCCAGCCAGAGGTTCTTGTGAGCTGGGGTGTAAATGCAGATCAGAGCCCAGCAGCTCCTGTGCGCTCGGATCCAAGTGCAGATCCACATGGGATTGCACTTGGCTGGTCTAAGCAGGGGATTGCAGAGACTGAGTGTCACAGTTGAATTATTCTGTTCCCAGCAGGTGACCTGTCCTTGCACCTTGCTACCTTATTTCAGTATTTACATATATATAGTTCTATTTGTCAACAGTACATGTTAAATTTTTGAAATATACAGAAACTAGTTACTCCTCAAGTGCCCCTAGTTATTCCTTGTAAGTAAGCCAGTGATGGTCACCGGTGTTTTGAATGATCCAATCTTTTAAAACTTTCCCAGAGTTAAAATTTGCAGATAATATATTGTGAGGATTTGTTTTCCTGTAGATAAGATTCATCAGCCTGGCACTGTACCTAATAACAACAGAATAGCAACGAGCTGTCTACATGGTAATTAGCACCTCCCCAGTATCGAGCCAGACCTGTGGGATCACTAATACCCATGAGCAGTATCTATACATCCATACTACACTCACGATGTTGCTGCTTCCATGCATTAGCATAGCTCATCCCAGACTAGGGCACACACCTAATCCTCAGCACAAGAAACACCTAAGACCTTAAAACAATTTGCGGAGTGAGGACTGCACCGAGGTGTGCAATCCACTGCCTATTCTGCACAGCTCCTTTTTCAACCTTGCAATATCAACCTGGCCCCTGCACGTCCTGCCCTCCAACATGAGTCCTGTGTGAAGAGCTAAACCCCTGCAGCCTTAGGACACCCTTGCACTGGACCTGCCTGGTCTGGGCGAGTGGCAGAAGGAGCAGTTGCTTATAAAGACAGGTGTTTCCAGTGATAGTTTTGAAGAACAGGAAAAGAGGAACCACTCACCCAAACCAGCAGTATCAGCTATCAGCACAAAGCCAGGAGCTCCAGGATGGGCTCCAGGATGGGTCCAGCACCACTCGCTGCCCTCCCTCCCCTCACCCCCTTTCTCCCCAGGTGTGTGGCTCTCCACTCTTACCCAGCTCACGGACCCGAGGAGCTGGAGCTGCAGAAGGGAGAAGGGGTCCGTGTCTTTGGGAAGGACCAGGACGGCTGGCTGCGGGGCATGTCCCTCGTCACGGGCAGAGTTGGCATCTTCCCCAGCAACTACGTCGCCCCCCTCCTCAGGTCTGGCTTTTCTTACGTGAAACAAAAACATGGAGTAGGGAGCAGGTACCATATTGGGTTTGGGGTCTTCTCATTCCCACAGGGAAATCCCTGTGAGGGATTTGTGCAGTACAGAAAGGGCCAGGGATCCCCCCAGGGGGGAAGGCCCCTGGCAGCTCTCACACCTTTTATTTCTCCGTGTGCTGACCCGGCTGCACGCACCATGCATGGCATCTCCCTCCCTCGGGCAGTGCTGCGGGGGGGTCAGGGAGCGCAGGGCAGGCAGCGTTCCCCTCGGAGGGGCACACGGTCCGGATGAGCCAACAACGCAGCTTCAGCCTTCATCCACGTGTTTTAAACCTGGGATGTCGACAGAGACATCAGCAGCTCCTCTGGTGACTGCTCAGCCCAGAGCAGGGGCCTTGGCAGAGCCCTGTGGGTGCCACAGCCACACGTTCTGATGAGCTGGCCTGGGAGCAGGGGTGAGCGGCAGCGTGTCTGAGCACAGAGTCGCCTCTGCTCCTTTGGGATGACTCCAGTCTTTTTTCTTATTTTTTTCCTGCCAGAAGGGAAACCACAAGCTAAAGGCTCTCTCAGAGTCAGAATGCTGTCTTCAGAGCAGGCATTTAAGCCCTGGACACCATTGATCTAACTAGACAAACATGTATTAGAAAGAGCAATAATTAAATACACAATTTAGGAGAGGAAAAAAAATTGCCTGTGCCCTCAGTTCCCCACGGTGTGCTCAGGTTAGGAGAGCAACAAAGAACAGCCTGGAAATGCAGTGCTCTGCTTTGGCATGCAGAAAGCAGGGATAAGGCAGGACGCCTTTCCCAGGACTGCAGATTTGTTACTTGGAGCAGGGTTTCCATGGCTGGAAACTCGCTGTGATGGTCCAGCTCTGGCTGTGGGGTGGGGACAGAGGGGCACAGGGAGCTCTGCTCAGAGGGGGGATCACCCACACACACTCACCTGCCCCTGCCCTCGCACAGGGGCACGGAACCCCTCCGAGGGGCAACTGGGGCATCTCGGCCACTGCCTCCCTAAGAGCATCCCAGAGACACGTCCAACCCCCCCTTCACACTCCCAGCTCTTCTGCCACCATTTGGATTCTTTCCCTGCTTATATTTTACCCTGCCAGATCGCTGGGTTCCTGCTGGAGGTCCCAGTGCTGCTTTAATCCCGGTGTTACCCCCCTGCCCCCTCCCCGCATCCAGGAGTGCTGGTGATGTCTCCATCTCTCCAGCTCCTGTCTTCCCCATAAGCCCTCCAATAGCACCATGGCCCCACCGCACGATGAACAGGGGAAGGACCACCACAGAGCACAGCCCTGTCGCCCTCAATACCCTCACCCAGTGCTCTGACCACAAGTGCTGGTTTGGGAGCTGCTGTTGTATCCTCCCTGAGAAATTTCTTCATCATAAATTGATGCCCAAGTTACTTGATGAATCACTGCTCAGTTATTAAACCATAAATCATGCCTCCACCCCCAAAAAGGCAAAGGAAGAATCAGAGGAAGGTTTTTTCTTCCTCTGAGGAGTTAGCAGAGGGATTTCATGGCAGCCCACGCTCTCGAGGAATGCAGAGCAGTGTGTGGCCAGTGTGCTGCTGGGGAAGGTTGCCAGGAGTTTTTGGCAATTCGGTGGTTTCAGGCAACAGCATGAAGGTGACCTCCCTGGGGAAGGCAGAGAGGAGGACAATCCATGGAGGCTGCTGTGCACAGAGAGCTGCTCCGAGAGCAGAGGGGAAGGTCGAGCCAGGCAACAGGAGCACAAACCTCTGCCTGGTCCATACGGACCTGTCCAGCCCTGCGCCCAAAGGTGCCTCTCACTGCTCCGGCCATCTGGAGGTCCTTTTTGAAATACCATGGGGTTACTGTAACAAAGACTAACTCTGTTTGGGAATGAGTGCAGAAAGATGGGGTGCAGAAAGATGAAAGCCCTTGTTATAATGGAATCAGAAACCTGAACTAACTATCGTCCATAGCATTTCCCACCAAAGCCCTGACATAGGAGCAGTGCAGGCACATTAAAACCACCCAGATCACTTTTGGGCAACCTCCTGTGTTCCTTACAAAGTCACTAGTCCAGTCCCACCTTATTTTCTTTTCTATTCCAAACAGGAAATCTAATCTGTCTGACTCGAAGATGCCTTCCCTGTACGCCTCATGGACGCTGTCAACCTCCTCGCTCTCCTCCCAAGGGAGCATCTCAGAAAACGGCCCCAGACAGAGCAGAGCCCTGAAGCCAGCGCTGCTGCCCGTGCCCATCCCCTCGCCCGGGAGGAGCACGGCCGCTGGCCAAGCGTCGCTGCGGCGCGGACGCGGCAGCACGAGGAAGAGTAAGTGGGACCCCAAAGCAGCTTTTGTCCTCTGGGCAGAGGTTTTGGAATTGTCACCAACAATGGTGAGAGCTCCAGCTCCTGCTCAGAAACAATTCTTAACGAGGTTAATCTGGAGCTCCCAGCGAGGCCATGGCAGGACACGGCGACTGCACAGAGGTCCCGGTGGGGGGTGAGGGGTGCGTGGTGATCCCCGGCAGCTCCGATCCCTCAGCATCCCTGGGAACGGGGCTGCCAGTGCACGGCTGTAACCACCGCTCGCTCCTGCCCCTTTGCTTTGTCTGGACCAGTTTGGATTCCTGCTGACTCACCTCCTTCCCACTGTTCTCGCCCCCAGACGGATCCCTGCAGAGGCCGGGGCAGGCAGGGACCCCCGTGCAGGTTGCCGGCTCCCTCCGGCGCCCTCCCACGGCTGCGGTGCGGCCCCAGCAGTTCCAGCTGTACCCGCACCCCGGCACCCAGCCGCACAGCGTCCTGCCCGCCGCCGGCACAGCCGAGGCAGGAGCCAGGTCAAGCTTCTCCTACGACGCTTCACCAGTGCTTGTGGTCAGAGGAGGGGAAAGCAGAACTCCCTCTGTGTGCAGCTCGGTGATCCTGGATGCCAAAGACCCTGCAGCGAAGAGCGAGGCAGCTCCAAAGCCACCTGCATCGGCCCCACCGTCCATCCTGGTGAAGCCAGACACCTCCCGCAACGGCGTCGAAAAGGTAAGGCCAGAGGTCACCTGCTGCTGGAGGGGTCCCCCGGCCCCCTTGGGACAGGCGTGCCATGTCAGCCCAATAGTGACCAGGGCCAAATCCCTTGAGGGCTTCACTCCATGCTCACCAGGTTTTCTTCTCACAGCATCACCGGGGTTGGTACCTGCAGTACAAAATCAGGTATTTGTGTTGCTGACCCTGCTGCTTGGGTTTAGCCCTTTAGAAAGGCAAAGTGCTGCAGGGACTCTTTCAGTGTAAACCAACATTCAGTGGTGACCAAATCTTGAGACTTTTCTGAAGTCTTGAATCAGGCAAGAATCTTCCCGAGGTCCCCGAGGGTTTGGGAGTGAATGAGCAGAGGCCAGAGCTGGGTGTCAGACCATACCTCGGGCTGGTCTCTGCCCCACCTTGCTTTGGCTGAGCCATTCAGAAAGGAAATTTCTTTCCCTTCTGGCAGCCAGAGAGAAGTTTCATAAAGATAAAATATTCTGCAGATTGTCCTGACTCTGGTCCCCTTCTCGTTGCAGCAAGTGAAGACGGTGAGGTTCCAGAACCACAGCCCACCGCCGCCCAAGCGGCACAGCCTGCAGCCATCCCCGAGCCTGCCCCGCGGCAGGACGGAGCCACTGCCCGTGCCAGAGCCCCTCCTGGCAGACCCCAGCCTGCCAGGCCCCGAGCTGGCCCTGCTCTACTCGCCCAGGACCAGCTCCAGCCCCCTGCACCAGCGACGGGCACTGCACCCGAAGGCGCTGTTGCTGGACCTCTCCGGGCAGCTGACCTTCCCCGGCAAGAAGAACTACAGCAGCATCTCTGCCAACTGAGGGGTAACTCCTCCTCTCGCTCCTCTCCTCCCTCCGCCCAGGGGCGAGCACCCCGGCCCCACACAGCCTGCCACCCCACCCCTGCCCTCCTGCCGCCAGGGACAGGTGTCCCCATGTCCCCACACCTCCAGCACCCTCCGACTGGCGGGTCTGAGGCTTGCAGAGAACTGGGGAGATCCCAAGGGAGCAGGACAGGGCAGGACAGCATCCACCCCCCCACGGGAGAGTCCTGGCCTGGCCCTGCTGCGGCAGACCTGGCCATCCACACACCGGGTGTTCTTTGGTGTCATGTGAGGCTGCCTGTGAGGCTCTGGAGAAGGAGTGGGAAGGGAAGGAAAGTGTGCAGGTATCAGAAATAGCTACGCTTGTTTTGATCCCCTCGCTCCTGCAGGAAAGCCCACAGAGATCAAAACACTGGTTCATTACTTTCCTGCTTCTGCAGGATAAAGAAACCATAAATCAAAATCAGTCGGTTCCTGGCTGGCGGTTCGTGCTGCCTTTTGGGGGGGTTCTCTCAGGTTTTTTGTTAGGTTGGTTGCTTGCTTGCTTTTCAAGAGAGTTTTAGTCCAGGAGTTCTGACACAGAATGTAAGTTAAAGGTGATTTGGTTTGGGAAGGGACAATGGGGAGGGACGTGCCATTACCACACGCACTCAGACTCTGCAGACAGGGGTATTGAATCCATCCTCCTTCTCCTCATTGCTTGGTTTCCTTTAATTGCCTGCCAGCTCCCTCCTCACAGTCCACGAGCCTGCTCCAGCTCCTTCCCACCACCATTCAGATACTGCTTTTGTAAATATCCAAAGTGGAATTCAGGGGTTTAAACCTACATTAAGATGCATGAAACATTGTCTAAGTAATAGAAAGCAGAATTCAGCATTCATAGAATCATCGAGGTTGGAAGAGACCTCCAATATCATCCAGTCCAACACCCCCACCCCCCCGCCATGGCAGCACCAGCTCCAGTTCTCAGCATCCTCCTGTGAACCCACGGGAAGCAGGCAGAGCCGGAGAGCTTCCCTGCTCGCCAGCTGGGACCACTCTCCAGCAAACCCTGCACAACAGCTTTTGTTTTTCATACTTTGTTTTTATTGCTGGTTTATAGACCAGCAATTCCCATCCCAGCCACCACCGCCGGCCACTGAATCTCCTAACAGCGGTAGCTGCGCTTCTTCCAAGCGCTGTAAAATCCCACCCTTGGTTAATCGCAGACAAAACCCATGAAATTAACTCCACCGGTCAGCAGAAACTCTCTGAGGCAGCAGCACAGCCTCGGAGAAGGACATTTTCTGGAACAAAGTGAAGGGAATGGATGAAATTGTTTACTCATCTACAGCCTCTGTTCTTTTACTCCTTCAGACTTTTTCTGCTTGTGGAGCTGGAAGCTGCTATCTGCCCCCCCCCAGGGGATTTTCAGTAGCACAGAAACCACCAATGGACAGATAAGCTCTCACCTTGTGCTCTCTGGCACGATTTAAGCTCCTGCAGAAAAATCCTGACCAACCGAAAATGTGCAGTTTGCCCAGGCCTGAAAGGTAGTGGGGGCTGCAGATCAGAGGGTGAGCATGACTATCAGCAGTGCCACCTCAAAGGCAGTCCAACATCTCCGAGAAGTCATGCCCGTTCTTTGCTGAAGACTGCTCCCACCCCTTTAAAACTAACCCAGAAAACCTCAAAAGCTCTAACTGAGACCTCCGCTCCTCCCAAGCACATTCAGAAATAAACAGAAGGGCGTGAGGCGTGTTTAGGGCCAGCCAGGCTGTAATTAACAGTTCTGGTTTGGAGGGGAAGGAGGGGCTGCCCGCTCATGCCTGGCTCCAGATGATCCCTTGCTGTGTGCTGATGAAAGGATGGGCGCTCGATATGACCCAGCCCATAACCTGCACCCCTGCACCCAACAGCTGACACCCACGAGGCTCATGGAAGACACTGGCATGGGTGCTTGGAGCTGCATGGGAGTTAATTATCCAGGTGGCAATGCTGGCAAAAAAAACAGCAGTAGGAAACAGGAAGCACAGCTGAACACTTGGCAGGGACTGGGTGTGGAGGGCAGGAAGGGAACTCCTGCCTTTGACTGCCCCCAGACAGTGTCCTCGCCTCAAGCCAGTGTAAGAGCCCAGGTCCAACGGGGCTGCCTCGGTCACCCCATTCCTGTTTGCTGAGCAGGGTGATGGGGCCGGGAGCCCTGGGGGCCATGGCCGATCCCTGAGCACCCACTGTCCTGACACCGATCCCCAGCTTCCACACTCAAGAGGCAGCCGGGAGCTCTCCGGCTCCAGCAGAAAGGGGGGTCCCTGGAGAGCAGGAACAAGGCGATGGGCCAGGGACTCTGTGGTGGCTCTGATCAAAGATCTTCCCTTGTTACCAGCAGTCAGCCCTGCCCTGCAAGACTCTGGCGCCTGCTTCACCAGGAGCTCAGAAGGAGCATTGCTCAGCACCAGGGACACATCAATAGCTGCTGGTGCTCAGGAGGGAGCTCAGTGTAATCTGCACACAGAGGCATTGGGAGATGAGGGGCAAAAGAAAAGCAACAAACTAACTCACTGGTGCCTTCAGACAGGGGGACATTGAAGTCACCTTGCACATTTAATCCACAGGTGGGGCAGCTTTTCCCACCAGAGGCAGGCGTGTGGGCCAGGCAGCAAGGAAGAATCTGAAGTTCAGTCTAGGGCCACAAAATGGAAAGCTCAGAGAGCAACAGACAGGCATGACTGCAGCTCCGTTTCTCACATCTGTCCTACCACCAAAGCTCAGATATGAGGAAACCCAGCAGCTCCTTTGTCTGGTTCACCAGATGCACTGAGCTTCAGGGGACACCGAGAGCATCAGGAAAAGTCCAAGGTGCTCAGCATGCCTTAAGACTTCAGAAGCCATAAAGTCTTTCTGCACATCTGGGCTCACAACAGCTGGATACCGCTCACAGTATCAGTTCAGAACATTGCCTTTCATGGCACAAACCTCCCTCCTGCCCTCTCATATCGAGATAAAGGGCAGTAAGGGTTCACAGCACCCGTGCAACAGGGATCTGCAAAATCATTCAGCCCATTACATGATACTGAAGACTTCAAACACACAAAAAAGCACCACAAACCCCTCCCAGACTTGGCCCCTAACCCACTGCATTGCGACAGCAGGTGACAGCATCAGGCTGGTGGGACAGAGAAAGCTCTGCCCCACGTGCTCACACATGGTGATGGGCAATGGCAGGAGAGGAGGCGCTGACAGCAAAATTGGTGCTTTGGTAAAAGAGCAGGCAGCTATTTTGGGACAGATCTCCGAGTTTCTTGCACAGGATATTTCAGTGCTTTGATGCTATGGTGATAAGTGGCCTAAATATATTCAAAATATGTAGGGAGAGAACTGAAAACAGGACGTATTTTAAAGCCACAGCTCTAATAAGCATCTTGTCCCCGTAGACATACCTGCCCACTGGTCTCATACTGCAGCCCACAGACCAACATTGTCCAGTGCTCCTCATCTTCTCTGCTCCTTCTCTGGCAACACCTAGGAGGAACCATCTCAACTGTGTTATTTCACCAAGTAGCACCCCAAGGAAGAGGCACTAGAACTCAGATATTTTCCTTCCAAAAGCCCAGGCTAAAGCAGAACTTCCCATAGGAGCTGACCTGGAGCTCTGTCACAAGACCTGAGCGAGGCAGTGCCCAACAAGTGGCTCTTGTCTACATGGAGAAGCTGATCATGCTGGGGAAGACATCGACTGGGTCTATCAGGGAGTAACTCTTTAAGTGCACCAGACTAAAAACTTCTGCTCCAGAACAGTTACTCCATGGCCTTTGCTCTGCGAGCAGAACCCCACCGGGTTCTTGCAGCACCAGCAAGTGGCATTGGTTGTTTCAGCTCTGGGCTCTCCTGGAGCGCACTGCCCCTTTCCATGAGGGTCTGCTCCAAACCCTTGTCCATCTCTGGCTGCTGCCATCCATTTTATTTTTTTTTAATTGAGTAGCAAAGCAAAGAGAGGCATCACATGTTGTCAGGAGGGCGATAGCTTTACATGGAGGTGGGCGAGCTCTCCAAAGGTCTCTGTTCCTTTTATAACTATGTGTAACTTCCCTCCTCTCTTCCCTTCCTCCAGACTCTCCTCAGCCCCATTTCCTCAGGGAGGAGAGGTTACACATCAGCACTGGGACCCTGTTCTGCCATTGCCGAGCTGGCCAGGAGGGCTGGTGGGGGAAGGCCCCCAGGATGCCTCCCCTCCCCAGCACTGTCCATGCCAGAGGCTGGTCCCAGGATGCCTCCCCTCCCCAGCACTGTCCATGCCAGAGGCTGGTCCGAGCCCTGGCACTGTTGAACCACCGAGCCTGCAGCCTTCTGTTCACCACAAGCCATCCCATGACCCACTGAGTGCAAAGAGAGCATCAGGGAAGGCAAAGCACAGCTGCAGGTGTAGTGCAGCGTAACGTATTCCTATAATGAAAATGTATTGTCTCTGCCTGCCTGGCGGTGTGGGGAGGCTGAGCCGGGCTCTGCGCACCCCAGGCATTGGGTCTGAGAGCAGAGCACAGGGACGGGGCTCCAGGAGGGTGCATAAAGCAGCACGCAGGGAGGGGGGATCACTAATGAACCCCTCACGAGTTCCTGAGTTGAGCTTATTTTCTGTTTGCTCATTTCTTATCGTTAGTTAATGGATTGGAGTGCAAATCAGATCATTCATCAGCTCAGCTCTAATTGCCTGCCTAGCCTGGCAGAAACCTTGGAGGGCTTCAGTAAGTGACCTGCCCCCCGAGCTTGAACTGCAGTTGTGTTTCCTGATAAATTATGGGCAGAGGCAGCAGAGGCAAGAAAACATAACATTAACAAATTCTCTCTGCATCCTTCCCGTGGAGGAGGCCTCCCTGTCCCAGCCAGGACCAACTCATCTCAGCCATGCAGGAGAAGGCAGAGTTGCCTCCCACCCCATCCAACTGGGAGCTGGGCCCAAAGGGGACCCTCCCACCCCTTGCCACAAGGAAGGTCGAAGTGATGATGTTCAGACTCAGGAGGCAATTCTGAAGGCTATTTCAGATGGCAGCCAGCTGCTGCATCGCTGGCAGACCAGGCTCCTAGAGCCTGAGAACCATCACCAGGCTGGGGTGCACAGAAAGTCCCCAGGATCAGCCCCTGCTCTGTGATGAAGAGGAGCTAATGATGCCTTGGTCAGAGAACGTGAGTCATCCAAGATGATGCCCCAGAGCATTTAAGTTGGAAACAGTGGAGCAGCCCAGGAATGTGTCAGCTCATGTGTACATTTATCGCTATTTAGGAGGTTTGTTCATTGCCCAACAGTTATGGCAACTCATTTCTGCAGCTACATGCTTTAAGTGTAATAATAGCTATAGGCTTTCAGTTTTTCAGGGTTTTTGCCTTAAGTCTCAGTATCTCCCCATTTAAAAAGTAACATTTCAAAATATTCATAAAACCAGCATTTAGAACCCAAAACCACCCAGGTGAAGCGATGGGCACTTACCAGGGAGTCAGTGGGAGCTCAGCAAGCTGATTGCTTCGTTCCTGTTTCAAATGGGGAGGGGTGAACGGACCTGAAACCACTCCATGGGCTGGCACACAAGATACCCAACGGTGGTCAGGCTGGGGAAGACGATACATGTAATAAAAGTGGAAAAAGAGATCTATTTATACCAAAGTTCCAACCAAAATGAATTTTAAAGGCAGTAGGGATCAACAAGAGGTGATTTGCCTCAACCCCCTGCACAACAGACCAGGGAATTTTGTTGTTGTCTTTGTGCACTGAGCCCAGGAAGAACGATAATGAAATGTTACAGCCATGTTACTATAAATAAGAAAACAGAAATTACTATTTTTACATGTATATGCTTAGAAACAGTAGGATGTATAATCTACTCTTATCTGGTGATGGGTAGGAAGAATAAATAAAATACCTGCATTTATTGTTTAGAGAGACTTGTACAAATTCAATGACACTTAATATTTTTTCCATGATGTGAAGCTCATTTTTTAAAAAGTTCTTTTTCAATTTAACATACTATTAGGGAGAAGAAAGAAGTCAATAAACAAGAAGATATTAGTTTTCTGTTTTGTATTAATCTTCAAGATATTTATTTTGTATTTCTGTAACTGAAGAACAACGGCTTAAAAACATTTTAAGTTTTCAGAAGTTTACTCATCTAAGTTTATAGCACTAATGTTTAGATCTGTAGCCTGTAGATTAATTAAATTAATTGGAGCCGAATGGATTATGGCACCTTACACACCGGCAGCATAAGCGGGGCAGGGAGCTGCAGCGCGTGCTGACCCCAGGCCAGCCGTGGGGCACCGGTGGGAACACAGCTCTTGGCAAAGCTTTCGGTGCCTGGCGCGTGTGGGTCCCATCCCATGGGAGCTACTGTGTTACCATTAAAACTTTTTGCATGAAAAAAACCAGGGATGTTTATTCTCACTCCTTATTTCGGGTTGCTGTTCTCGCCAGGCAGGAGCGCAGGGCAGGGCGAGGATGGTACCTGACCACGGCTGGACCAGGGCTCTGCTTGAGTGGTGCTGGGGCTGGCTGGGCTCTGGCTCCTTTCGTTATCTGACACTCTTTGCCCTCAGCAGGAACCCACAAGCAAATATAACAATAATATTTAGCAGCACTTGACCTTTTGTTTGTTTTGGCGGGGTTTTTTTAAAGTGCTTTGAGGTCTCTGTCCCAGAGGAGCGCACAGGGCTTCACTCCACCTCGTGTGGTTAGAAGTGAGTCCCTGGAGGCAGGGACAGGGCACAGAGCTGGGACCCCTGTCCTGCTCCCAGCCTCAGCCCTGGCTGATGCTCTGCCCCTTTGCTACAAACCCTTCAGCTGCGGAAGGGTGGGTCACAGCTGCCCACCCAGAACAGCAAGAACTGCACTAAATCTCCAGATCATGAGTCCCAGCTGAAGCCAGCAATTCAGGTTCATACTCTGAAAGCCACTGCTGGATCAGGAAACTGCTATGACACAGGGATCTGGCAGAAGGAGTGGGCTAGTGGGCATCACCCCCAGGTTTAACTTACCAGAGTTACCAGACATCACCCCCAGGTTTAAGTTACCAGGGTTCCTGGGCATCACACTCAGGTTTAAGTTACTGAAGTGGACAAGAAACAGCAGAGTGCTGTGAAACTCATGCATTTTATTTTTAAAAATGGCATTCTACCTGGTGGGTGGTGAGGGAGAAGGACTGGATGGATGGATAGAATCATGACTCAGGCTCCCTCTCTGGGAGGTTTTTAAGCAGGACACCATCAGCTGACGGCAGCGTGCCCACAGGGGCTGGTGGCAGCCCACAGCTTCGGCTCTTGGGCCACTGGCCCAGCAGCAGGTGGTCAGTACCATGACTGCTGCCCAGGCTCCACCAAGGGTCCCCAGGAAGGAGCAAGCAGGGTTTACACAGAGGCACAACCACAGACCAGCTTCTCCACCTCATCCTGCACAACCTACCGAGAGCACCCCACAGCCAGGGCGAGCTCACGGGCCAGACCCAGCCCCGAGCCAGAGATACCCTATGGTGCTCCGGCAGGGGACTGGAAGAGCCAGGCAGTAACAGCAGCAACCCTGCTCTTCATAGTGCATTCATGTACTTCAAAAACTGGGTCACTTGAAAGGAACAAAAAAGGTTCCCTTTCCAGACTTCTCCAACCAAAATCCTAACAGGAACACTGCTAAGCAAGGCCAGAATTTTGTAATAAAGTGGGAAACATAAATCCTCTTTATCCCGTTACTAGCTTTTACTTGGAAAAGCCACACACGAGCCAGTGTAGCAGTGACATCTCCTGGAAGCTAACAAGCCACTGGAGACAGAAATTCCAGCTTCTCAGCTCCATCCTGCTCAGCTGATTCACTCGAACACCGAGACTGTAAGAAATGCCACTGCTGTTTCACTTGCCCCTCATGGCAGAAAAAATGAACAGCATGTGCATAGCCCTGCTTACAAACCAGCCCTCCCAAACATCTGTGAGAGTCTTTGCTCTGCACCAGAGGAACCCAGGGACCTCTCTCACTGGCAGTCCTTCACACTGGGAAGCAGCTGCAGCAGAACAAGAAATCCAGAGATGCTGTCTGGGCATGAAACTGCTACTCACTGCACAGAAAAATGGGGTTCTCAAAGGCAGGGACCAGAGCAGCACCAGCATAGCTCACCACTGAGCTGTGAAAATGAGCTACAGACACCTCATGAAGAGACAGCCAGTGTGAGAAGCAGCACTGGATGTGTGGGCTGGGGCTCATTTTTGCCGTTTGGGAGGGAATTCGCTCAGGCTACACAAAAGCAAGGGCTGGCAGTTCTTTTCCCCAGACCCTGCCACAGCAGGAGCAGCCTCAACCCTTCCACCTGCCCATCCCCAGCACCCAGGGAATGCTCTGGACTGGGGAATCACCTCTCTTGACAAGCCCTTATAGAGAGCTGCACGGGTATTTGCTCAGCAGGACTGGGGAGAAGCAATAGCAATGGAAAGCTCATATTGAATCTGTACAACACAAACCAAGGCTGCCCTTGCAAAGGGGTCACACAGGGAGGGGCAGAGCACGGTACACCCAGTGGTGCTGGGCTCGGCGCTGCTCTGGCCTCCCACGCTGTAACATACTGCTAGAGCAAGTTCAAATGTTCAGCCATATGGAGCCCCAAGAATTGTGAAACTGCTGAAGAGCAATGGTGCGGAGCAAAGTATGCTGTTCATCACCAGCCACCTTCAGGAACCTGCAGCAGAGGTCCTGAAGCTGTACGTGTTGATTCATGACTCAAAAAAAGGGAGAACGCAGCCTGCAATTACCAAAAAACACCAATTTAAAATCTATTAAAAGAATACTTAATCTTTCCACTTAAAGTAGATTCAAGTAGTTTTATGAAAGAATAAGAAAGGGAAAGTCAGCCTTTAGCAGTGTTTGCTACAGGTGCTCCTGTTCTAAGAGCAGAGAAGCACAGAAACTTTCATATTTAACTCTTGCTTAAGAGTTCTTCAGTATCAAATTATTCTGAACTGCTCGTCTGTGTAGAAGTGCCCTAATGGTGTTCAGTCACCTGGATCATTGAAAAGTACAACACAGAAGTATGCAATCAGCTTTTCTCCCCCTCTGTTACAGGAGACTTACAACCAACTTCTCCACCCAGATTGCAGCCTATTTAGGGGGAAGAGGAATTCTGAGTGTGGTACTCTAGTTTGCTCCTGGAAGCACTGGCCACAGCTGGAAAGGAAGATTCGCTGTGTTAGCATGCAGGGTAACTGTTTCTTTCCAAGAAAAGCCAGAGGGCCAGAAGAAAATAATTTTATTATATCCACATTTAAAAGAGTAGGAGAGAACTTGCATGCAAAATCAGGCTGGTTTGGGTGGGCTTTTTTTTTTATATAGAAGAAATTCTTATCTTTGTTTATTACAGGTGCTTTCAAAGTCACTCTATGAACTTTCTCACTGGCAGGGATCAGGCCAGGCACACGCCAGTTTAATGCACTAGATAAACAATTGTGTCACCAATGTCCTTTGTCAGGCCGTTCTCAGTGATGCGGACGTGTTTCTCATCCAGATCAATGTGGAAGACAGCTTGCTCCAGAATAGGTGTTTTCTCTGCTTCTTCTTTGCCAAGGACAGGAACACGGCGTGGCCCAAGCACAGGATCATCAAACCTCATCAGCTTCACCTTAGAGAGATCTGCAGTAAAGAGACTGCCTAGTTAAGCTACAGGGTCTACACACAAGCTACAGCATCAACTGAATTAATCAAAACAACATTTAATACTTGGTACTTTGAAATATCTGTTCCAAGGAAATACATTCTCTTGGGAATCCATTCATGTTCAGATTTACACCCACTACAAAGATGTTATTCAGTGGTTACACAGCAAGTCACCAGCAGAAATGGGAATAACCACACAGAAATACCAACTCCCAGTACCACACCAAGCACTAAATTTGCCTTGTCTGGTTTTGGGACAACTGTGAGGAATTGAACAGTTATGGTATAATTTTCTAGAAATGAATTTCAGAGACTGGGAGAAAGGAGAAGGTCAGAGTTGTTTTAAGTACAATTCCCTATTAAAATGCACACTAATACAAGACTGCTACGCAGACCAAGAAAGATCCTTCAGCTAAGCCTTCCTCCAAGTACAACCTTCTATCCCTTGTGCACCTACAGGACAGTGACACCTTCTGGGAAAGGCAAAGAGGAAGATAGAGCCACTGCTTAATCTCACTTGTTTTCAATTACTTCTAGCAGCAGGCTGCTAGATACACACACACACACACACACAGACACACCCACACACACGTCTGTGTGCACAGCAGCGTTCAGTTCCCCCTGCTGGTGCCTTGCTACATACGTTATCATACATCCCTCTCATTCTTAAGTTGCCGCTTGTGTTCTACAGATAAACATTAAGATAAATACAAGCTGTTGAAAGAAACAGAAAGGAAAAAGTGACTCTGCTGTCACAAGCGTTTGGATGAGGTCCAGTTTGCTTTTTATACCCAGCTCACAGTGCTTCAGATTTGTTTGATTCTTAATTCCTGCTTTCTTCAACATAAACACAGCTGCTGTTCCTTCAAAAAAGCTATTTTCTTTCATTACACTGGCCAGAAACTTAATGCCTGTTTCAACAATGTCTAACATGAAATTTCACCATGCTATTCTGTGTTTTCTTAAAATATCTTTCCAAGCAGATGGAGAAGTGAGGAACACTAAAATTACCAACAAGTAAGCCAGAGAAAAATATGCTTATTTCCAAGAAAATTTGAGGAAAAGCACCCACTGAAATACCACTGGTTACAAAGACCACCTTTAGACTGTCAAGATACCCCCAACAGAGGGTCCAAAAGGAGTATTAAACTGGTTTCCACAGAGGCTGCTAGTTCAAGTTTGGCATAAACAATGGTAATTGATAGGCTATTGAGCAATTCTTCAGTAATCCCAATCTTAAATTAATAGATAATTTTCCACTATGAACTGGAAAAGAAATTATTAGGAGCCAACATAGCAACTGTTAAATAAATTCAACTTTGGCTAAACAGAAAAATAAATTTGGTAAATTTTTTTTCAGCTAACTGGTTCCAGGCTGAAACCAGTTACAGGACTCACTCTTTTTCTTGGAAATTCAAAACACAAGGGGAAATATCATCCATGTTAATCCCTGGCTGAAAGTAGGTTTCAGTGTACCAGTGGCAGAACAAAAAGACCAATAAGGAAAGCCTATGGAAAACCCTACCTACGTGCAGATTCTCTTTCCTGGTTCACCAAACACAAAGCCTCTTGCTCCTTACTAAGCATCCGTGACAAGCAGCACAAACTTCAGCAGCTTTGTTTCCACTTCTCTCCCAGAAACATTAATCTAATCAGCATGTGATAGCTGGCTGGCTGTGCTAGTGTTTTACCTTTGATTCCTCTGTCCATCTTCATCAAGCGTCTGATCACCATCTCTCTGTTGTCTCCTTGCCTGATCTCAATTTTTGTAGAGAAGTGGCCATTTGATGGCTGAGGGTTCACCAAAAATACAGACACGCTGGGCTGTAAGAAAGGTAATACAAACATCAAAGGACAATCTGTATTTGTGATCCAAGCCTCAGAGGAAACACGAAACTACATCAAATAAACATCCTCTACCAACAAATGTCCTGGATGGATGAACTTCATTGGGAAACACTGGCTGTCAATGCCAGAACACGAGCACTCCCACAACTCTTCAAAACGTGAGCCACAGTACACATAAGTTTTTAGAACATATTTAAGGAAATCAATCAAATTTTTACTGCTGAAAAGGATTTGAGTTAGAAATATCCATACATGATACCACTGCTGCAGAGTTTCACTGATCTTACACACGACTCACTAATTCTGGCAAGACCCCAAGGCACAGCTGTAGGAATGCTTTTGAAAGGTTTTGAGTTTATGCACCTGAATGCCATCTATTAGCCCATTATGAATTCACAGATAAACATAGAAAGTACTAAAAAACATATCAGGATTCAGCAAATAAGTAATACCAAGTTTCACATAGAAACCTGTAGTACCTTAAAACAAGTATAATAAGGAACACAACAATTCCTAAGTAACAGTGGTGAGGTGAGACTCAGCCACACTT
Organism: Aegotheles bennettii; assembly: GCA_013398125.1. Taxonomy (NCBI): domain Eukaryota; kingdom Metazoa; phylum Chordata; class Aves; order Caprimulgiformes; family Aegothelidae; genus Aegotheles; species Aegotheles bennettii. The sequence goes on from VZRW01012467.1 coordinate 642,273, forward strand.
GCACAAGACCTTTCTTGAGTCTTTATTTCAGGCCTATGTTTTAACTAGAATAAAAGCTACCTTATCTAAAGAGTGGTAGTTGAGGCATATGGCTGAAAGAAACAAATACAAGAATATGCTAATGCTCAGGTCACCTGTTTTTAACAGGCTTCAGGTCAAATCATTAAATTGTGCTGATTGGAAGAGCCTTAAAGCTAAGGAACAACCCCAGTCACATTTAGGGCTCTATAAAGAAGAAGAAAAAAAAAATCGTAATCTCTTCAAGAGATGTTTCTTGTTTTGAAGTGGTGTTGGACCAAAGGAAAAAAATCCAACATTCATGTTGGATTAGAGTTTTCGTATGGCATATCTGCTTTCGTTTGTTGGCTTGGTTATTTTTGAAGTTTTCAGACTTTCAATACCTGAATTTCCAATCTTACCTCAGTTCTGAATATGGAAAATGGTTTCCCAGGACAGCAGTCTTCTTTTATTTTATCTTCTGCTTCCGACGCAAACTTCACTTCAATGTGATCCAGCTTTAAAAAAAATAAAAAAGCAGGGTGTAGAGTGAGGAGGAAGATAAACAGGAGATTAATCAGTTTGGAGGGAACAACAGGAGTTACCAGGCCCATCTAACAACTGTTTACTTGAGCACCGTACACCAAGAAGTTAATGTAAACAGGCTTAGAGCCTTAGGAAAGGCTGATCCTCCAGCTATACCAATGAAAACCAAGTAATGAATATGCCAAGTAAATACCAACCTCCAGGGAATTTGTCAAATAGACAATGTTCTCCATGAGCACTGCACGTTCATCAAATTCCAGTTCCAGATCAAGAACACGTGAGCCATTTTTCTCCAGATTTTCCTGTCAGAGAGGAAAAAAAAAGGATTAAAATCCTCTAAACACTGGAAGTCAAATGATGCTTCAAAATGGCAAACTATCTACATTAGTCATGACAAGAACAGGCTTTTAAATGAGAGAGCTCTGCTGGCACAACATGCTAAGGTAGGAGCAATAATTTTCTTGTAACAAGGTTTCTTCTACAGGGAGTTAGTGACACTGATGGGAGGAGTGAGAGCAATTAGAACACATTTTTAATATAGAATTGAAAAGGTGTTTGACATTCACAGTTATTTATAATCCCTACTTCATGTGCAGGTTGAGAATTCACAGAATAAGTCAGCATTTCAGTGGTATTTCACAGCAGGAAGTTCAGCCTCATGACCCAGTTTAAGCTAAAGGACAAGCACACAACAACTGGACATGTTCACAGCAGTTGTAAAACAAGTTCTCTGCAGGGAAATAACAACTACTTTATATGTTAACATAAAAGTAACTTAATTAGTCCAGAAAGCCAACAGCAATAGTCACAAGAGGCAAAGTATTAAAGGCAATACAAAAACCACGTGAATTTTTTTCCTAGTAAAACAGAACTTCCTCTTCAGAACTTAATCTGTCCCCTTCTTGCTTTCATATGCTGAGCCAGCTGTCTCCTTTGAAGCTCTGCTTTGTCAGACTCAGCATGGTTGTGGTTTCCTTGTCAGTTTAATGTGAAAGATTCCCTACATTAACACTGAATTGCTTCCCTTTGTAAATCACAAAGTTTCTTCTACATTTAAGCTCTCCTTTGACAAATAGGAAGCACAAGTAGAAATTCTCGTGTATATTGGAATTGCTGAATAATTGGTTTCAAGGAAAAACATACTGATCTAGGGAGGCTGAGCTCAGATGTTTCTACATCATTATGTGAAACTGCTTACTGCTCTTTAAAAGTGAGAGGATCTATTACTGGGTAAGCCTCAGCGTGCCAACCCCTTCCCTGCATGCACCAGGATCTCCAACTGTTGCCAGACTAAGGACATCAAAACCCAGGGATGTTTCAGACCTAACACACTCAAAGCTTGTCTGACCCTCTCCAGCTGCATCAGTTGATTTTAAGACACCACTACATCTCTTCACAAACTTCACTTATGCAGGAAGCTTCACAGCTGCTTTGTGTTCTCTGCCCCTCTGAAGACTTCTGAGCTACCATGAAACAGAATAATTACAACAAACCAAGAGAGGCCAAAAGAGCAACTCCACTTATAAAATACAACAAAGCTTGCAAATAGAAGACATTATCATATGCATTTTAAAAACCAAGCTAAAGCTTAAAGAAAGTTACTTTTTTTACACTCACTAAGATTTTTTCCATTATTAATCCCTCTCAGCTAATACAGATGGTGAGAAGTCAAAAAGGTTTTAAATTCTACTCTACCCGTTTGTTTGGGTTTTTTATTTAAAATCTTGGTTATTCTTTGCTTCTTGAACCTTCCTAGTTGCTATATTGAATGTTTATCTGTAACAGCAAGCACAAAAATGTTTCTAAAAAAAAATGCAAGCCACTTGCATGACTCTGGGAAAATAATAACGAAATCTCAGAATATTAGTGATAAAAACATAAGAATGATACATAAAATTAATCATTTCATTCAGGACTCAGAAGAGTCCCTTTTTTCCTTCCTTAAGTGTAGTGCAATCAATTATCTCTAGCCTTGCTCTTAACTTTCTAATGTTAAATATTTTTATGTCTCCTTATTCTCATTTCAGCATGAAAAACTGTAAAAGTCAAATACGATGTACTTCAAATGCAGAGGAATCCACTTGTGTTTGAAGCACAGATTGTATAACCTGCAAAATACACAAACCACCAAGCCTCAAGGAGACTATTAGTTCACCTGGGCCAATTCGTGTAGAGACATTTTTATTGTATCTTTCCTCCAGAGATGTCAAAGAAGTTTATAAACAAAAACATGAAGATGGCCAATAAGCAAGAGGCAGGATAGAGACTGCAGTCAAGTAACTCTTGAGTAGGAGATCTGGGAATGAAATAAAGAAAACTACAATACCCGTGCATGAAGTTACAGATTATTGTTGCCTTTGTCCAACGTGTCATCCACGAAAGCTTTTTCTATACAAGAACTGTCCCTCTGGCGCTTACCTTAATCATGGCAACAAAAGGCATAACCTTCTTCATATACTTCTTCAGCTCTGGCAATGTGTTAAGCTCACTGGCAATTACTTTATTATCTGGCAGTTGACCTCCATTGACCTAAAAACATTGATGAACATTCATTAAGAAGCATAGGTATCATTAAAAAACCTTGCCCTTTAATATCATACACCCTTCCTGCTTCGCCAGCAAGGTTTGTCATCACCAATTATATAACTATTTCCTCATCCCTTTGAAACATTTTAAAAGTAAAATTTTAAAACGTTGACCAAAAAAGCCCAGGTAACTTCTGTCATTCCTGTAACTCACTATTATTCTGCATTTCCTTTATTCTTTCTGGTGACGATATATTAATATACTTAAATTTTCCTACCAGAATGCATTTTAAACCCACATTCAAGCCTTACCACAAGCACATTTTTAAGCACTAGTTCCCTGAACTGTTTGGGTTTTACATTCAAAGTTTAGGTATTTGCAACAATTGCATTTAGTGCATCAGACCAAACAGCACATTCTAACACTGATGCAGAAAAAAGCCACCAGAATTCCTGAAGTTTAATACCCCAAAACCAAATTTCACATGAGGAACATTGGTTTGTCTCAATACTGCAAGCTGGAAAAAAATCAGAGAAAAGAGAGCCCATAAAAAAGCAGGTAAGCAGCCCAAAGAAGCATGAAAGGATGACCACCTGATAGTGCTTGCGCAGAACTGACAAGGTGGTGTGCTGCCAAGGCGGGTAGTTCTTGGCCACGTAGATGGTACAGTGAGAAGGCTTCTGGGAAGGTTCTTTAGTACTTTTCTAACAAAACAAAGAAAAAAAATTAGGAAGGAGTCCTGAGGCAACACAGAATTATCAAGTACGCACACAAAAGGGTGGCGTAGTACACTTCACCTTTCCTTTCACAGGTGCCATGTGGTTCTTGAGACGGAGTCGGAGGTCATGAGCTGCTTCCATGAGGTACTGAGAGGAGCGAATCAACACCTCATCCACGGGGCCTGCTATCGGCCACAAGGCTCTCATGATGGAATCAGGCTTTAGGAAAAGAAGGGAAATGCACTGAGATGGAAACACATCAGTAACTTGTTTTTTCAACCCATTATAGCTTGACTGGAAACTGGAGTTCAGACAGTTTGAGCCTCAGTGAGCACCCCCCTATAACCAGGTTGTGAAGGAACAAGTGCACAGCTGGCCAGTGTTTACTTGCAAGTGCGTTAAGGACTATACATACAATTACCCCTGACATACAGCTACAGAACTTCATCTACAAACACAAGGAAATGAAAAAAAACCCCTAAGTTTCATGCATAAGTGTAGGAATATTGTTTTATTCGGGTTAATTTTAGATCACCTCCTTGTGAGTACACAACCAAAGTGACTTGTATACAAGTTGTGTGTATCATCACAGTAACTGACTAAACTCTGCATGCTCACTGTCCTGTGGACAATAAGTTATTATGGTTCTTCACATTATAAGACATGTTTCTCCTACTTGCATATGAAGGACATCCGTAAGTCTGAAAAGAGCATGACTATAAATCAGTAAAAGCTCAGATCCGAATCAAGTGACATACTCTTACCTTTCCCAGCAGTGACCAGATGTGCTCACACAAATGGGGACAGATAGGAGCCAACAGCAGAGTCTGAACTTCAATGAACTGAAACACCAGCTCTCTGTGCATCCCTTCTATCGCCAGCTCACGATATTTATCTTTCGCTGCCTGAAACACATCCAGTGCAACCATCATTAGCACACTCCAACTGCCATGAAGAAACACTTGGAAGAAAACACACACAATTCTTTGCAACAATATGCCCTTAGAACATAAGCAGCTTAGAACCCAATAATGGATTATTACAAGAACTGCATTTTCCTGAAGCACTTGAGTGTCAATCTCTCAGTTGGTCGTTTGATTTTTGCATTAATATGGTACTTTTTAAAAAAGTGTTGATTGGCACAGACATAAAAGACAAAAATATCCACAACTGTGTATCAGGTACTATCATCCCAAACATCTTGCATAGAGATACCAATAAGTACTAAGAAAAAGGCAATGAATATGATCTATCATTATATATATAATTCAGCCTACTTAATCATATTCCTGAATATCATAAAGGAGCCACATAAAGGAGTCTCTGTAATTCATTAACTGCAGTGGCACGGTTCAGCAGACACTCTGGAGACATGGTTTATGGAATATATCAAAAAGCACTCTGCTTCCAAACAATTTTATTGAGGTATCATCTGGATTTCTTACGAAGAGTTCCTTATTACAAAGAAGCTAAAGAAAGGAAACGCCTCTTTTTAACAGGAAATACTCTTTTTAGCAGCTTTTTGCTCATATTAGATATCAGGACTGTTTGCAGCATCACAGTTGTCTTCTTCTGGACCTTTGTAAAAGTGACACAAGCAGACCTTTTTAATTTCAGATTTATTTCATTAAATTACTCTTATTTCTTCGCACAATTCTGATTCCAATTCAGCTGCATAGGTAAGGATGAGAGACACCAGGATCAAAAGAAATCCACAAAATAGCAGGTCTTAGTTTCTTACACCTAAAAGAATACCTCCTACCTGAAATTCAAAGAAGCCAGTTTTCAGAGCTTCCTTAAACATCATCTTCTCATAGTTTTGGTCTGTCTTCATTATGCCTGCACTCATTTCACTAGGGAGAGAAAGGAAGTGAAAACATCAATATTGCACAGTCTACCCCAGATAATGGAAACACTGTAAGACAACACTGTCAATGTCACCAGTACAGCACAACCACATAACCTGTTCTGTAATGTGTTTCATTTTATAGAATTCATTAATTTGTAAAAAAAAAAAAAATAGAGATGTTTCTTGCAAGAAAAAAAATGGACCAAGCTGTGTTTTTATCCTCTGTAGAGTACCTGGCAAAGACTCGGTCATTGAAGGTGTTGGCAGGACCACTTCTTAGACTGTCTCCATTGGCAATCATCTCCTTCACCCACTCCACCCAGGTGTAGAGACGAAGAATACCAGCATCTGCCATGGCTTCCACAAAGTTGGCATCTTCAACAGTGTCTCCAGCATCAGCCAAGGCTAAACGCATGCCTGAAAGAAACTGAGTGAGTTAACGTGGCTGGCACAGTTAGCTGGTAGGTAGAGATGCAGGAGGCATGGGACTCAAAAGGAATTACAACTTTTCATTATGAGTTAATAAAATGCAAAGTGAATTTACAACTGCTTGGTCAACTAGAGAGGGATGTCTCAAAGGATGCACTTTACCCAGGAGAGGAACACTGCCCTCCTTAGGAAGGAAACCAGACAGGCGTCAAGAATCAGGAGATTAGCACAATCACTGCCCAAAAAACAACAGCATGCAAGAAGGACCAAGGGCACACGTGTACACGCCGTGTGCATCAACAGAATCTGTCTTATGTTTTGATCTCTTAAGTGAACGTGGAAGAATGAAATGGGCACTACCCTCTAGGTCTCAACACCAGGAGCTTTTGGGAGAACCAGGCATTGTGCTAACAAGAGCAGGTACTAAGCAGCAGGTTTATTGCAATTCTTCAATAAACCCACGGCTCCTTTGAGAGCAAAACTCTAATTTTAGTCATTTTGGCATACCTGAAAAACAGATGCAGGTCAGAACATACTTACCATCTGCAGAAAACTTGTCAAGAGCTTGACTTAGGGTGAGAAAGTTGCCTGTAGATTTAGACATCTGAAAGAAACACAAGAGTCTTCGTTTTCTCACACACCCATTACGTTATTGAATAAGTAGCATGCACAGATGCAACAAGAGTTTGGGCAAACCACTGAGAAAGTATTTTCTCATGAATCATAGTAAAACTGAACTAGGTCTCACGGTAAAAGCAGACTGAACTTTGCAAGCACTCATCTGACTCCTGAATGCTGAACTTGTCTTGAGGCTTGCACAAGTTGTTGCAAGGAAATGGTAGCTGCCTTCTGCACCATTTGGGTTCCACCCCAGACTTTGTCAGGCTTTGAAAAACAGCATAACTGGTACCAAAATTTAACTCCAGAAATTACCTAAATTAAACTTAAATACTACTTTAAAGCTGGCATTTTCAGCTCATCCTGCAGAGATTTCTTAAGGACTCAGGAAGTTTTTTTTGCTTCATATTGGACAGTCTCCAAGGTTTACTTCCTAGGTTCAGGCACTTTTAAAATTCAGCTTCAGAACTTGCATACATTGGCAAGCCTATCCTGACAACCACAAAAGCCACCTCGTACACAAAAGCTCACTATTACCTTTTCAGAATTGAGAAGGAGATGTCCATTTGCTCTGACAGCTACTGGCCATTTTTCTCTGTTTGAAGACAAGATACAAATCATTTGGTAAAGTAAATACATTTTCTCTTTTAAAGAAAGTACAAACATTTTATATCCCAGTTTGGTATGAACACTTTAAGTGGAATCTTCAAAAAAATACCTAGGAGGTATCTTAAAAAAAGTTAAGTGCTGTTTCAGTATGTTTTTACACATATCTTCTTGAAGAAGTACCAAGCCAAGGCACTATTTAGTACCTTGCCATTAGCAAATGTACAGAAGCACAAACTCTCCCCCCTTTATCTCCTGCACACCTGTTTGCATTCTCTCCAAACTCACCTCTGGTCTGACCACATGGCCACATGGTTATACAGGTAGTACGACAGATGATTTGGAACAAGATCTTTGCCAGAAGCTCTGAGATCCACAGGATACCAAAATTCAAACTCCTCCTTTAGCTTGTCCAACTTTTCCTTTGGAATGTCAGTTTCAGGAAATGGAGCTGCCTTGAAGAAGATGTAATCCCAAACTTTTTTGCTCATTTGATGTGCCCTGCACAGAATTAGTTCCTTACTGAGAGGGCAGTAAAAGTTCCTCTTACAATCCACAGCATTTTGAATAAGACAGCTTAAAACCATTGTTTCATTCTCACAACATACTCCATTTGATAAGCAGAGCAAACATGGACAGAGTTCTGCACAGGTACTTTGTCTAAGACCAGATGAGAGAGTCCCACATCAGAAACAAAATCAGAACTCAGAACTGCCCAGCCCATGCTGGTTTAGATCTGGCAGTTATTGTTCTATGCTTTAAATTACTGTTGTGTGCTGTGACCCAGCTTCTGTGTTGGTGCCAGAGATCACTGTAACCGAACGGTGACCGACATGACGCACCATAAATCCCCTTTTACTTGACTCCACAAGGTAAGTCTTAGTAAAAAGTGTTTGCTAACACTAATAAAGATGTTATCTACTCACATAAGAGCACAATCTAATTGTACACGGCATCAAATCTGTAATTCAGTGCTCAGGATGCTCACTTCAAAGTCCATTTCCAGACACTGCTGGTATGTCATGTAGGCAGCCTCTCTATAATTAGAGATGTTTAACCCCAGACTACAATCCTGCCAAGTCTTTCAGAACCATTTCTGCTTGTAAGAATCCTTACTTTGGAAATGGTTTTCAGATTGGTTCTAGCATTGAATAAGGTAAGTTCCACTTTCAGTGTGTAAACTGCTAGTTCATAAAGCATGCAGAATTAGAGCATAAGATTCAAGGCAAGATTGGCAGTGTTTTTTTTCAATTCCAGGTGAGTTGTACTAGCTCAACTCTCTGATCTCTGTCACTGAAAGTTCACCACCACTCCAACCAAGGAGGTATTTTAGGAGGCTTCAGGAGGTATTTTGGTACAACTGTCTTCTCCCTCTTACTTTGAAGGTTTCCGCATACAAGTTGTGGGTAAGAGATAGTTCTAAGCTCCTAGGGGCTGGCAACCTTTAATACAGTGACAAAAGCGAAGTGCTAATCTTGCTCACTCTGTACACTGAAGCATGCCATTTTTTATAGTTGCAAAGGAGTCTCAATAAGCAGAGACACTTCAGCAGCCACTGAAACCCATCACTCAAACACCTGGCTAGGACCATCTCAAGGCACATGAAACAAGTATTAAAAAGGGTGATTTATTCCGTATACAGTTGTGTTTTCAGGGACATTCCTCCTCTCTCTCCAGCCACCATACTCCTTTCTCCTTCCTTATTTCCCTCCTGCAGGTTTGCTGTAACTTAGCTAACAGCAAGTTTTAACACAAAAGCAAAGAATCAGCCTGTGTGGCCAATCTTTGTCAAGACCAGTTCAGGAGATAAGCACACTGAATTGAACAAGAAAACTTAATGATTCACTCTCCTTACCTGATGCCTAGAGGAGATTCTCCTTGGCCCCTCAGGTTACCTCCCTGTAACAGGTGAGCCACTGTGTAATAGGCCATGTAGATAGTTGAGTCAGAGAGAGACTCTATCAGCCACTGCTCATCCCAGGGTAACCGGGTTCCTAGAAGAGATGGAGGCCAGGTATCAGATATGGGCAGCATCACCCCTACTAACAAGCATGACACTCAAGCATACATAAGCAGTTTATGACATTCAGTGGAACACATATATATAGGCAAGTACTCATGCTTATGCTTTTTTAAAAAATTCAACTTATGCATTTGAAAATTTTGTTAGAGGAAGCACTTGCTATTTCTGTAGTCAAACAAATTTCAGCTCATGATGGTTTGCTGTGTATTCTAATGCAGGTATAACAGTTGTCCCATGTCATAGGCTACACAAGATGAAGGCTAGTCAGAATTTAAGGAGAACACACAAAAATGCTGTTAGTTTCTTCTTCTGAGGTCCCTTCCAAATCAATGGCCCATACAAAAATCTACAGAGATGGTGCATACAATCACTGTAGTAATGCAAAAATAAAATTACCCCTGGCCAGATGGATTGTCAAGAAAGTGTGTCTTCTCTGGGATGCTGGGTCGAGCTGTAAGGTGGATACATCTGTTCCACTCTTACCTATACCATTTTGGATTCTAGATAGCACTTAACCCTTCCAAACAGATTGATGAGTACCATCTTCAAGAAGCACTGAGTGAGAAAAGGAGTGTTTTGCCTACCTAAGCCATATGTCCTGGAGCATGCATGCTCTTGTAGCCAACCTAAAGTAGCTTCAAAATTTCTTCTAGTCTCTTCACAAAACCTGCAAGAAACAAGCTGTTACTATTCACTCCTCTCAGCCCTGTTAGACCACCACAAAACCAGCAAACGATCATTTACCTTTACACCCACTTTTATCACTTACGTCTCTAGATGTTTCAAGCACTCTGATGTCTGTTTCTTCCAGTTCACTTCACCATAATCTAAATACCTAGTCAGAAAAAGTTTACTATAAGGAAGCCATCCACAAGTAGAATATATGGCAGTAACTTTGTAACTCAGCTTTACTTCACTTACCACTGGTCACAAAGGGCCACAACACACTCGTCAGCAGACCTCGACAGAACTTGTTTCTCAGGCTCCATATAAATCATGGCTTCATCCTAAGAGTTGAAAGGGCAATAAAAGCCAAGATTTAAGTACTTAGCAAAGTCTTGAAAACCCTCACATCTTGACTAGAAAGCGTCCTCTCCTTTCTAATCTGTTTTACAGCATTTATTGCACGGCTCTCAGCACTGCACAGGCTCTCTGCCTCAGTATTCACTTTAATAACACGAGGGCAATGCTTGACTATGTACTTCCCTGAGGTACCAGTTCACATAACTTTGTAAAGAATGTCTCTGCATGACGGAAAAGAAGACAGAAGCACCGAATATTCCTCACTGACTATGCCCCTACTGATTCAAACAGCTACTAACAAAAGCAGGGAGTGAGGCATGGGTAAAGAAAAATATAACAGTGAGCTTTAATTGTCCCTTCGCAGCCCACATATTCTGATGCAGGATGAGACTGGGTGAAGTGTTATATCATAACCTGAACCTAACATGCTGCGACAAGGGAATATTGACTAAATAACCAAAGCCTCTCCCTCATCAGGAAAATCTTATTAGAGATGACATGATCATTATTCATTTACTACTCTTCCTTCTCTGCACGATGAATGCCAAAATGGGCTGTCTGCACATCACAGATATCCTTTATTGGCAGGCTCGAAAAAGACTGACAATTCAGATCTTACACTTTCAGTACCTCCCCAGCTATATCAAAGATTAAATGAAACCTCCAAAATATTTCCTAGACAAGATGATAGGATGAAGCAGAGAATAATAGGTCTCTAATAAAGCTATTCATCCCATTTAGTCCAAGAACACAAGGTCCTTCTGTCAGTATTTTGTACTCTGTAGCTATCCAAAGCATCTCTTAGAGGACTGCAGAACCAAACCCCAGAGGTTTCTTCAGCAACTGGGCTACTGTGAAAGAGACAAAATGGCTAATTTAAAAGAAGCTGTGTGCATACTACCACATACATTATCCACCATCATCTTCTGAACAACTTTCTTGACATCTTGAACTTTTTGTCCTTTGAATCCATCTACCAACATTACCTGTAAAAGATGGGTCATAGAAGTAAATTTTAGGGTTTTTATTAGCAAGAAATAGGTGCAATATCTCTTTAGATCAACATAAAGAAGTGGCAGATACTGTAATCTTTGACATGCTAAAAAAACAGCTGAGGAATACGTCACAGCAAGCCATTACACAGGACAGGAGATTTAAAAAAGTAACACAAACAAACAACAAAAAACACCACAAAAATAAATCACAACACACACCACATTGCTCTCAGTGCCAGTTTCCAAATCAATACTTGTAACAAAATTGATCAACTCCCCAGAACACGGTCACTTGCTAAGAAACCAGACTGTAACTCTCAGTTTGCAGTCCTGCATCCCTCCATTCTCTTTCTTCAGTTCTACACAACTCCAACTGCAGAACCTGACTGCAGGAAAAGTCTGAACGAGAAGTGGTCTGGGGAGAAAAATAAAGTCTCCTTTCTTGCAGTCTTTTATTTTATTTCCTATCTTTACCCACCTTTTTCCTCCTAATCAAACTCAGAAGAAAATACTCAAAATCTTTTATTGCTTACTCCCTCATAGAATGCTTTCAGGTACACTCTCTCCTTGGCCTCAGCAAGTTTCTCTCTGTCATTCTGGCTCTGGATTTTGAGCTCATCACAGACGGTTGGAGCACAAAGGTTGCCATAGCCTGGCATTTCAATGATGGGCACCTGAGAATTAACAGAACAGCATCAGATATTCAGTTCAAATTATCTTGTAATAAAATCTACACAAAGATTTGTTTCCTGGGTTTCACAAGCTTCATTGGAAGTGACGCACTGAACGAAACAGCGACAAGTCTGTTTTGCCTGGTTGGCAGTCCCGAGGCTGACATGGGAGTCTGAACCACAGATTATGAAGGGGGAAAAGGCCGTTATTAGTAATTACCTGAAAGTGTTTATGCTGCATGATACCTTGGCCAAAAGCAATATGAAACAAAGAACCCTAAGACTTCTCAGGTCTTTCAGCTGAGGAGGACTTTAAATAGGAATTCTGGGAAAGACAGGCACAGTTTTTGGTACATTTCTCATCAGGGAGTACAAAGTCATGGGTACTGCAGATGGACACATTTGTGTGTACTTACTGGTTCGAATGGCAGGACCATTTCATCTTTGATGCCATACTTCACCCTCAAGGCCTTTGAAAGTTAGAAGAAAAAAAAATGCAATATGGTCAGAAGAAAAATCTTCTAGATTTAAAGGTTTTTATCCATTCATAGGGTTTTTCTTGTACCTAATATTTTATAATAAAGCAGACAAAGCCACTTCCCTGCATTCTCACACCTGAGTTTAATGTCCATCTCATTTCCAGGTGATCCTTTGTCTTAATTGTCCACATTTTCAAGAGGGAAAAAACCCCACTGATCGCTCTATCCTGAAAACAACTGGGACAAAAATTCAATAGCCAGGGATAGCTGTTTAGACACTGATGTACTCTAGATGCTGTAATAGCAACAGCTTAATTCAACTCTCATTTAAAATTCACAGAGAGGTCTTTATCTCATCTCTGGAGGTCATTTTCACAACAGGAATTTAATTCACTTTCATGGGTACTCTTCTGTACTTCAACGTGCTGCAGAAGTTACACTACTCTCATCCGAAACTCTTTTTGAAGTCTGAGAACAAACACCTGTCCCGGGCCAGCTGGTTTTAACTTCACTTATTTTTAACTATGATTTCAAGTTAGGGATAGCAAAACTTCAATTTCATTTTTGAAATTTTAATTTTTCCATTGGATATCCACTATTGAGTCTCCACACTACGGAAGGGAAACAGAAACAAGCAGTCCAGTTAACAGACTGACCTGTTTCTTCTTCAAATCTCTCAGGGCTGCAAAGTCATCTGGAGAATCAGAGGGAACACTTGTTACCACTCCAGTTCCTGGACACAGAAAGAGATATAAGAGATACAAGGATTAGTCAGCACGTACTGAATGCACAGCGCACATCAAACAGGCTTTGGCAAGATGCTGCTGTAAGGTTACCTTTATCTTCCTTGATGGTGAGCATGGGAAGGGTATATATAACTTTGTAGGCGGTGAGAGGTGCCGACAGCGCAGCGCCGAGAATCTCCTATGCAGGACAAAGGAATATCATTACAATAAACAGCACTTTTTCAGCCTAGCTGAGTAAGCTCTCCTGGCTGATATTCTTTAAATTTGCTGGTATCCCTTACATATTGCAAAGAAATAAATTAAAAAAATTTATAGTTAGACAAAAGGAGGAAGCACCTATGAAAAATATGTGTGTATCATTTAAGGCAGTATATGGACTATTTACTGGTAGAAAAGTCAAATACCAGAGAATATAGACAAAGTAATTCGGAGAAAGCTAAACTACTAAAAGCAGAGAGCTGGAAAAATATAGTAAGTCGAAGAACAGTTTTCCTCCCAAATATCTGAAGCACATCAGCATTAAGACAGGAATGACTTGGGAAGCCAGTGTCAAAAGCCACATTAAACAAAGGCAGGGAAAGCATCTTGTCAAGACCATTTAGGCACTGACAAGAGGCAAATACCACTAACCACATTTATTGAAAGCACAGATGTTAAGGAAGCTTCATTCACAAAGAGGTACCGAAAATTTCAGTACCAACAAAATACTTTTTTCACAAAACCCTTTCTAGCTGTTACTTTTTTCTATCCCTTTCCATTCCTTGTAGAGAAACCATCACTCTTGCCAGCGTGCAGTGAAGTGTTACTTAAAACCACTCATTCATCAAGAAATGTCAAGGCAATAGTAATGTATTTCCCCACAGGTAAGTGCATCAGTATAATCTCCCAGAAGCAGCTGTAGCCTGGCTGCCAAGGAAGCTGTCTTCTGCTTGCTTTTTTAGTCACTAAACACTCCTATTTGATTTTTTTTAACAGTTCCTATATTTTGTATGTAAGTAGAATTCTACCATCACCTTTATAAGTATAAGCTTCACAGGAGCAGATAAGCCTGACCAGCAAGCTGCAAGATGCTTACTTCTCCCATCAGCTCCTTGACAACAGGTACGACTCCATTATCTTTTGTAAAGCCCTGGTAGGACATGTTCCTGGCAGCTCTTTGGGTACAGATAAAAATATCCCCATTTGCAGTTTCAAAGCCGATGTACTTCATATCTGGGCGAACCCAGCAGTTAGTCTGTCCAAACATGGTCTCTGGTCTGAGCGTAGCAGCCACCAAGAAGATATTTTTTCCTCTTAGTCCACTGGAGGAAAAAAAGAATTTTATAAGTCACCAAAATAAAAACAACCAGGGCAATACAGAACATGCTTTTAAGCTAATATGAGCTTTTTAAGTAACATCTCCTGAGGGATGAAAGTGGGCCATTAAGTTCTTTTTGCATTTTTCATCTTCTCTTTTCTTTTTTAAACTCCAATTCGAGTCTCACACAGTGAGACACAGTGAACACAGCAGCTCAAAACAGAGACCAAGTATTTGAAGTGACAGAAATAACAGAGTGAAATTATACCCTGCATTAGGCAAAACAGACTGTCTAATTTAAGGGTCACTTCTGGCCATAAGATAGAACCTATTTGCCATTCCAAACTCAAGACATACCTTAATTTTGCAGGATAGGGATCTAACACCTTCATTTTTATCAGCGTATATTCCTGTGGCCCGACACCCTACAATTCACACAACACACAGCAATCAATTTTTGACACCGATTCAAGCAGTAAAGAAAATCAAACCTGTTCTGTAGTAACCCAAGCTAAATGCTGCTTAAGGTACCGACGCTGTCTGCAAAGTAAATGGTATTTCCTTTGATACAAATGGCTGCTTACTAAAACAGACTGGAGGGAGGTTATAGACTTCACTCCTCTGGCTAAAAATTTACTTGGTACAGCCACTAACTCAGCAATATGTAAGCTAACAACAGCTTACTTGTTTTGTTTCAACAGACAGAGAGTGATATGACATAGTGATGCTGCTGGCACAAATTGCCAAATAACCACAGAAGACAGATACAATGGAGAATACTCCCGTAGCTCAAGACAGATGTGCTCAATAGAGGAGTTCATTCAATTTCCACATGTACTGACAACTCAGAACTGATAACTCTGCTTGTAGAAAGCACATTTTGCTCCAAGATACAATGTAATTTTCCATTCAGTATTTAAGATCATAAGCAATGCATAAAAATGTCAGTTAAAAATATTACCTCTCCTGTTTGCCTGTCATGATCCATGCACGGCTGTCCATCTTTTGGAGAATAAATTGTGTATCTAGAAGAGGTGTGTTTTAATTTAGTAGCAAATACAATGCATAGACCAAGAGGAAAAAAATAATAAAGATGTTTATTAATGAGACCTCTTGATTGTATTTTCAAATTTTGTGCCAATGTTGAGTTTTTCCAAGAGCTCTCAGTATTGGCCCTATTTTGCCTTGAGGTGGTATCCGTGGAAAAACTAAAATGAGAGCACAGCATCACACACTTTGCTAGCACAATAAATACACTGCTTTACTGTGTCTAGTAGAGCATTTGAAGTGAAAGGATTTTAGCTTAGTGTGAGTTATAAGCATGTTCCAGACATGCCACAGGGTTCAGTCTTTGGTAGAATTGATCTTACCCGTATTCACAATAAACAGAGTCAAGCAGCAGGCTTACCGTTTCCCAAACTTGATCTTATTTCTCTCCTTTAATGTAAGGAATTGCCATTGTACAAAGGAATCATAATAAGGATTAACATCTGTAGTAATGAAGGAACGCCTCCAGTCCACCTGGAAATGCACAAGAGTCTCTGGTAATAAACACAATAAAGAAATTCAAGGAACTATTATTTTAAAAATAAAAACGAGTTTCTCTCCAAAGAGATAACACAAGCTCATACCACACAAGGGCACACGCTTAACAGCAGAACTATGCAGCTCACATGTGCATGGCCTTTGAGTTGCAATGCCAAAGACTTAAGGCCCTGTCTGCTGACTGGGAATTTGAGAGATTTTGCAGCTGTTTTAACCAATCCCTCCAGTTCAATTTCAGCACTACCTTGTTTCATAATCTCTACATGTCTTTTTTTTTAAAAAAATCTGTTGTCAGCAGGACAAGTATCTTTATTTAATAACACATCATTACTCTTCATAAAACTACTGTCGATACTGACCACAGCACAGTTACCTAACACAGAAGCAAGAAGTGAAAGTCATAATTCTGTTATTCAACCCTTGTTTCCAGCTGTGATCAGTACATAGGGCATAAGCTCTATATAAGAAAGCTCTTATTACCCCAGACTATTGAAAGGTTAAACGAATAATTCTAAAAATACCAGAAATATTTCTATAATAATGCTGATGTTACGCAGAAAGCTTTCTCAGAGGAGGAGCAACATATTCACAAACACAATGGCAATACAAGTATGGCCACTTGCATAACGGAATTGTAGATCTCCTACAGGTACCTTTAATCCCAGACTTTTCAGATCCTGGACAGCAAGCGGAGGGAAATAATCCAGCCAATGCTCAGCTTCAGAAAAACTGGCTACTTCTTCATCAGAAAGACCCAGAGACTTCATGATTCCCCACTGGTATTTAGAAGAGCCAGTCTTGGCAGCAGCCTTACTCTGAAAGGACAATGGTGATTAGGGAAACACATTCTGGTATTCACAACAGCTTTATATGCTCAAGAGCATTCTTCTCTATTAAAGTTATGGTTTCTATTTCCAGATATACAAGTTAATACCAATATTGTAGCGTCCCTTCTCTAGCAGTGAAGATTAACAATCAGGAACATCTCTAGCCAATAGCAGCTTACTGCCTGCAGTAGATGTGATCACATCTTCTGTCGATGTAGAGCAGACAGAATCCTGAATCCAATGCTTCCAGCATGACACTCTCTTTAGCATACACAAACAATGTGCAGAGAACATCCATGTATTCTTCCCAGGCTTGACTCTTTTCCTTTCTTTGTGATCATAAATGTCATTTAAATACCTCATAAACCAAAACATGATGATTTTACTTAGTCTAATTAGCCAGAATAGGCTAGACAGCCATTTACAAGAGAATAATCAGAACAGTAGGTATATATATCCCCTACCACTGAGAAAGCAGGGTTATGTCCTACTGTGTTTGTGAATGCTTTGTGCAGGGGAAGGGAAGAAAAAAAATCAGAGCATTACTCTGGACGATCTCATTTTGCTCAGGAAACTACTACACAGTGCACCAGCTCACCACTGAGGTTTTGTACATCAGAATGGTGTCTCAGGAACCATGCAGTTGATGCATTTTTTTTTTCAAGTACCCAGCTAACTTGTACCTTCAAGTAGTGTGAAAGAGGAAAACCCCACAGTGCATGCTTTGAAGCTTCAGGAGCACAGCTACCAATCTAGAACGTCTTTAAAGTTTACCTTTTTGCCTTTTGCTTTGTCTTTGATGATAATTTCTTCTTTTCTAGAAGAACTTTCTTCCTCTTCCTCCTCCTCATCAGGAAATTCAGGTGGGCAACCATACAATTCCATTTCTCTCTTTAGCTTATCTGCACAAGCCTAAACAGAGTCACAGGCAGCCTATCAGCACTCGTCTGTGCCAACTGCCTCAACCATAGCCAAGGAGTGCTTTTTACTGACAACACTTTGCATTTCACTACAACGCTTTAAACTTTCTCTGGACATTGCATTAACTTTTAGGAGATCTTGCAACTTCAAGAATGCCTCTCACAGCAGGAACAGCTTACAGTGGGGATTTTCTCACAAGTGAAAAAATACAATAGATAAACTTCATTTTAAAGCATTTTATTTTCTAGAAAGTCACAACGTGTAGTTCAAGCACAACATATCTTTACTACAAATTCAGGTTCCAAATCACACTATCTTGAGGAACTTTTGAATAAATTAACATGATATTCTGGATGGACAGTAAGCAATGCTCTAAGTAGTCTTAAGTATAAAAAACATTAGAAAAAGCCCTCAGCATCTCAGTCTTACCTTTATAGGCATCCCAGTGCAGTGTAGACCAAATGGAAACAAGCAGCTCTTTCCCTTCAGCCTCTGATACCCAACTGCAAACTATACAGGGGAAAAACGAAACAGATAAAACCACAGTGGCATAAGGCTGAGTCAGCACCCTTCTAAACACACCTGCAATTCCCTCTTTAACAGGAAACTACTAAATAATAGATGAATGCAGGCAACAGCATCTAGGAAGCTAATTAAAGGAAAACAAGGTGAAACTAGATTTTGCTATGAGGTCTGCCACTGCCTGGCTGCAGAAGTACAAGCTTCCCTGGTTTTCAGGGGGCTGGTTTTGACCAGAGAAGAATGGGTGCAAAGAAGAGATTGGTTTTGTGGAATCCTGTCCACTAGTAGCTACAACCTGCTAACACACAGGTAACAGAGCACAGGATTCACAAACAAGAGACAGTGAGACATCTTGTGAGGTCTGCACCATTTAGCAGCACCTCCTAAAAGTCTTGGCAAATCTGGAAGAATGGAGGAAACAGCCTGCAGTCTAGGCTCCTAGAATGGAAAGAGCAATTAGTGGCAGTTCTCTCTGACCAGCAATATTGCCACTGAAAACATGGGAGAAAAGGAAAGTTTGAGTAAGTCATTATTGAATCTGTAAAGTAAATAATAAGGCATTCTGTTAGCTCAAAATTTAACTACAAAATTAGCCTTTGTTCTACAGTAGAATTTAAAGGTATTAGCAAAGGAAAATATTTACCTCACATTTAGATAAAGAAAACGTGTGTCCCAGGTGAAGGCGGCCATTCATGTAGGGATAAGGAAAGTTAACAAAGTACTTCCCTTTGCTGAGAAGAAATTCAAAGAGTTGAAACATGTAATTAGCTATCAAAATGACCAGAGGATGCACAAGTGAAACAGTTAACTGATATCTTCAGCTATTGTCAGCCCACAGTGACATTAAAATAGTATTTTCCCTGACAGTAACATGAGTCTTCGATTTTAAAGAACTGAAACACTAACAGGTTTTATCATCTTAATAAAAAACACACAAAAGAAAAACCCACACAGGACTGACATTAGAGAAATTTGAAATAGATGTAACACCTTCCCAAAGGTAACAAGTTCTAATTCTGCTGCTGCAAATTAATTACTGCAAAGGCTGAAATCATTTATTTAATCCCCCACTGTCTGAGTCCAGGTTTCCTAGGGGCACTCTGTGAATTACTGCTCATTTACAGAGACATATTGTTGCAGTGTTTTCAATGTATGTTATACTGTTGCAACTCGACCTCTCAAGATAATTTCTAGGTCTTTAGGACTCTCTAGATCTGTACCTCCACCTTTGCACTCTACTCTGTGCCTTGTCTTCTCCCTTCAGACACTACCGTCCATACATAAACATGCATAAATAAAGGCTAAGCCATTCCTTTGCTTGGAAAACATTGCAATTTCAGAAGCCGACAGCTGTTACACCAATTCAGTTGTTATCATGCCCTGGGTTTTGAAGGAAAAAAGCTCCCTTGGAAAGACATTTCAAGCAGTTAGATAAAGCCTGTACAAACACATGCCAATACCTCTTGTGGTTCTGCCTGTCCGAAGCATTGATCTCAAAGACCCGCTCCTCGTCCCACTTCTGCTGGATCTCTTTTTCAATCTTCTTCAGGAAATCGACTTTCGCAGTCCCTTTACGTTCCTGCTAAACACAGAGAGGAAGAAAAGCCTGACTGGCTGGGTCAGCAGATACAGACCTGGCACACACCACTCCTTCCATTCCGGGCAGGCGCTTCCCTGGATCCCAGAACCCTGCAGCAGGACCTCACAGCAGGGGTCATTGCCACCATCAGTGACTGCACTGGGTAAATCTGCTCCCTTGAGAGCCAGCCTCCTGAAACAACACCCAAAATCTGTAAGGAAGGAGATAACAACCTTTTTCCAAGGCAGAGGGCTCTGCACTAGCCAGCATAACACACAACATGCCTGACCGACTGAGCATCTTACCAATAACCAACAAATCCAGGAGTGTCTGAACTGGGGAGTTGGGAACACAGATAAACCTTAAGTGAAAAAACCCTAGACTTGTGGGTTTGTTCCAGATTCTCTGTAACCCCATGAAATGTTTCCTCATCTTGCCATATGCCAAGCAGGAACAGAGCTCCCCGTGCCAGAGGAGCCAAGCGAGTCTATTCAAACAGTAGTCCAGGAAGAGAATTCTTCGGGAAACGCATTTTAAACCATTTTAAATTCCGCCGGTGTCCAACAGCACCACCGAGTGTCAGACACTCCCTCTCCGTGTCCCTTCACCGCGCAGCACACGCCGCTCGCTGGGCAGGCACCGCTGGGCCCCCCCCGGGGCAGCCCCGAGAGGCGGCGGCGCCCCAGCGGCCGAGGGAAAGGCCCGTGCCCAGGTGGAACCGGCGGCACCGCCCCGGCCCGA
>VZRW01012467.1:664049-690607 GCA_013398125.1 Aegotheles bennettii
CGGGCAGCGTGGCGCGGCGGGCGGCACGTCCCGGGGCGCCGTTACCCGCTGCTCCTACGGGCATTCTCTGTTTGCGAGTCCTACGCAGGCCCTGGGCCCCGCTGCGGGCGCAGAGCTGCAGGCCCTGGGCAGCCTTCCCTGCCCTGGTGAGGGTCGGTCCGAGAGCCCGGCGGGGCGGGGGCACAGCTCGCACTCCTGCCCTCACCGGGTCCAGTCAGCCCCTCACCGACCAGCCCTGCCCTGGGGGTGCGAGCTGGGCACAGGGCTGGTGGCCGGGCACCGCAGGAGGTGGTGGTGGCTCCTGACAGCCAAGGGCTCAGGGGTGAGAATACGGAATGGTTCACGGGGAGAAGCGGGCAGGCCCGCGGGGACACCAGCGGGGTCTGGGGAAGGGCACCAGGACGGTCACAGAGGGGTGGCTCACATCCCCTGTCCCAGGCTGGATCCCTCCCCTGTCCCAGGCTGGAGGCCTGGGGTTGGTGTGTGGGCAGCAGCACCGATGCATCACACACAGTTTATTTCTTTTTGCCTGTGTGTGTGTAAGAATTGTAAAATCCATGAATTTGTGGTTTCTTTGTTGCTAATTGCTGCATTTACCGTGGCTCTCTCAGGTGTTGGAAATGGCAAGCAAGCCCATTTGGAGCAGAGCTCCATTGGCTTCTTGTGAGGGTTTTGTCTCCTCCAGCCAGTTCTCATCTGCATGGCTTTTGGTGTTTGGTTTGGTTTCTGAACTTCTTTTTTACTTGAGATTATTTTGAGATCTGTATACTTTAAATTATTCCCTTCTGTTTCCACAGTTAGTGTGCTCTAACTTAAAAAAACCCAAACCAGCTTTAAGTGGGCAAACTGCTCTGGGTTCCTACCTGCTCTCTGATAGCTTGCATCTGCATCTTCTGAAGGAGGCAGAGCGAGCAGCTATTGCTTCGTCATGAACACTGGTAATCTGGTTCATACCCAGTGCTTTTCTAGTAGCTGAATAATGGAATCAAAAGCAATGTCCAAAGCAACGTCCAATTTAAAGATCAGTGGCAGAGTATTGCTGCACAAAGTTGTCCATCTTTGGCCTTCACGAAGCTGGATAAGGGCTTGGATAGTGTGGGCATAACTGCACCTGTTAGACATTTTACCAGTGTTATGGGATTATTGTAGAGTTTTTAGGCTTCCTTGGGGCAGGAAAAGCTGAGGGTGTTGGGCACAGTGCCTTAAGCTGCACAGAACGTGTCTGTGTGTACTTAAAACACTTTGGTGATGAGCACTCTGAGCTGCTTCTCGTGGTGATCAGGTTTTAATGCCTTAGGACCACTGTAACAAAGAGGAAAGGTAGTTTTTCCTAAGAAAAGCTCGGGAAGGAGCACAAGAGTGGGAACATTGTCATGTGTGCGGGGCAGTCACTGAAATGTTGTGCTGTGGTTGAGAAAAGCCTTCTCTGGCTCCGTCATCCCTGGGGCTGTGCTGGTGCTGTCAGGAGAGCATCCAGCGTGTCACCAGGGCTCCCGTGGCGGCTCCTCGGTGGCAGTGTCTGTCCAGCATGGGGCTTCAGCAGAGTCAAGAGTGGTTCTTTCTCTCAATAGATGTGATGCGGACCCCTCGGCCTTAGCCAACTATGTCGTGGCATTAGTCAAGAAAGACAAACCCGAGAAAGAGCTGAAAGCTTTCTGTGCTGACCAGCTGGATGTCTTTCTGCAGAAAGGTACCGTGTTCCGTGCCGCTTCGTCCGTCCCTGGGGTTCCGTTTCGGTGGCGGGAGGAGGAGGGATGATGCACCACTGTTGCCCTCAAAGTGCTTGTTGGCCATGAATTCCGTATTTCTGACAGAGTATGAAGGAATAAATGAAGATCTTGTGATTTAAAAAAGAAAAAGTCTGAAGATGAAGTTGTGAAGTTGTGTAACTTCGTCTTGTTTGGGGGGTGGGGGAATCCTCTGCCATGAAAGTGATTTTATTTCAAGTATGTCATGCTGCCAGACGTTTCTCTGACAGACGTTTGATGACTCTTGAAAGCCTGGCCCACATTGACCTTTCAGGCATCTGGTGAGCTGCTCGTAGCAATTTGGTTCAAATTTAAGGTTTCAAACAATTGAAATTCTGATGCTTGCTGGGGAAGTTAATGTGCATTTTTTGTCATCTGATGTTAATTGATGATAGGTCTTCTGTGAATGAATTACTCATAAAGATTGCTGTAGAGAAGCAGCTAGCTGTAGCTAATGGAGTAAGCATGGGCTTTGCTTTGAGCATAAGTTTTGATCACACTCACGCTGTAGAACATCTCAAAGCTCTAAATGTGGTTGAAGGAAAAGGCCCTGTTTCTGTGTTCAATATACCTGTTGAATTTCCTTGTCTAGATAAACAACCTCAGGTTCCACAAATGTAACTCCAGCTCCTTGGATGGAACTAGTGTTCATTAGTCCAAGATGCTGCTGTAAGCAGTCCACCTGGGTGACTTTTTTCAGGGACTTCTCTGGAAAATCTAACAGTGCCCTTAAACCAATATGTAACAATATTTTCTTGTGTTCTGTATCCACAGAAACTTCAGGTTTTGTAGATAAACTTTTTGAGAGTCTGTACACAAAGAGTTATCTCCCTTCTCTTGAACCCACAAAAGTAGAAGCAAAGCCTGCAGGCCAGGAAAAAGAAGAAGTCAAGGAGGAGGTAACATTATTTTTTCTGTCTACCTGCCTCTAACTTGCAAATTAGCCATCCTGTACGTTCATGAGCCTAAGGTGAAGTGAAAATCCACTCTGTTGTGAGTAGTGATCTTTGCAGTCTCTGCATCAGAAGGAAAATGAAAAACCATTGAGAGAAGAACATTTTAAAATCCCTTTGTAGAGTGTGCCTTTGATCTGGATTGACAGCATTCAGAACTCCTGTTCAGACTGTTCAGGCAATACGAGCTGATAATTGCTTGGAAGGGTTTAAGTGAGGGAGAAGAAGCAAAAACTTTCCAAAACATTTCCTTTTCCAGTTTTATATATTCTGTGAGGAATAGAAGTTATTTAAAATAATACTTAAATATTGGGGTTTTGTGGGATGTTAACTGTAACTTAAACTAAGTCTTGGTCTTATTTGCTTCATTAAAAAAACACAAAACTGATACTCATCCTCGATTTGTAGCTGTCTCTTAAACAGAATTTTCAAGAGTCACTTGAAGAAGAGCGGGATAGCAGGAAAAAGAAATATTCCAGTCCACAGAGAAGTCGTGGAGATTCCAGTGAACAAAGGTTTGTATTGGACCAAAATATTAATATATTCTTCTGTATTTGCTGGCAATCTTTAACTGTGGATTTTTACCCCGTAGGTAGTGTTTTTCTTCATAAAAATAGTTATTTTCTCCCTACTGTCAACATCACTTTTAAAGCATGCTCTGTTTGATGGTCTGACTTTTTCACTTTTCCAGTTCTTCTTAGTCCTCCCCTTGCTGGTTTGTACGAATTAGTGATTCAGCTTTGGGATTCTGTGCTTCTCTGTGTAATTTGGGAATGACCCAAATGTTTTACTGTGCAAATTGGATGGGAAGGATGAACAGTGTCTTGCTGCAAGCTTGTTTTTTAATTTCATTTTTCTTATCATAAACGTGGTCTGTGTATGTGTGTTCTAGAACCAGAGAGAAGAAAAGAGATGATGGGAAATGGAGAGACTATGACCGATATTATGACAGGAGTGACTTGTACAGAGAGAAGTCTGGCTGGCGGCGAGGCCGGAGTAAAAGTCGTAGTAAAAGCAGAGGGTTAAGTCGAAGCCGTAGCCGCAGCAGGGGCAGAAGCAAAGACCGAGATGCAAACAGAAGTGTTGGTGAGTACCCAAGGTGCTGCTTTAGGAGAACATTTGCTGTCAGCAATGTGTGATGACTCTTGCATACCGTATGGTCTAGCAGGCTGTAGGTGTCCTTGAGTAGTTGGAGCAAATTTTGAGAGTTTTGTGTTCCTGAAATTATTAATTAAGATGCTGTTCTTCAGAGTAGAACAATCAAGGGGATTGTTTTCTTCTTTGCTAACCTTTTAATTTATCCACAGGTGTATACCAGCAGAGATTGGTAGCTGATATTTTTGTGCTGTTAGTGTCGATAAAGCTGTTGCTTTTTTCTTTTCTCCAAAGGTTTATCTTTTTGCAAAATAGTGTTACTCTCTTTTTCACTTGTTACTGTGTATTTTTTAGAGAAGGTTTCTTTGTAATTGAAGGTGGTTACCAGGTGATCCGTTCTATTAGGGCTGATTCAGGTCGGTTGGGAAAATGAGAGGCATAGATAGATTACAACAGATTTCAGTGCATGTTGAGACCACATTAGTAGAGGGGGGGTAGGCTTGTTGTTTTGGGCTTTTTCTTCCCTCTTTCTCCTTTCAAAGAGAAATCTGTAATCCACAGTGGAATAAGGAGTAGAGGAATTTTACAAAATTTTACAAAAAAAACCCATTTAGATTTCTGAAGTTAAAACCCTGTCTGCATTATATTTCATTCTTACTCCACTGGCAAGATTAAGCTCCTTTAGGAATAGTTTAACATGCAGGATACCGAATATTTAAGGAAATGTTTTTACTATTGCGTATTATTATTTTTCAAGGCTCTGATATACAGAACAAAACATGAAGACTTCACGTAACTTTTTTTTTAAACAGAGCACCGAGAGAGGTCAAAATTCAAGAGTGAAAGGAACGATGTTGAAGGCTCGTATAATCCAGTTTCCGTGTCTCCCAGTAAATCTTCTGAACAGTATTCCTCTGCACAGTCTATTCCCAGTGCTGTTACTGTGATTGCACCTGCACACCATCTCGAAAGCACAACAGAGAGCTGGTCAAATTTCTATAACAATCACAGCAATCCCACTTCGTTTGGCAGAAACCCTCCTCCTAAAAGAAGATGTCGAGATTATGATGGTAAACTGTCTGTTTCTTAGTTTTCAGTTTCATGCCTTGTTTTGATTATTCTGTGACTTTTTTTAGGTATTCACTAAATGTAGGCAGCAGTCGAAGTGCAGTAGCATGTGGAGTGTACCTTGTATGCAGAAGATGCATGTATGACCTATATTTTACTGAGGAAATAACTAGTCCTACTGGAAGCAGTTCACTTGTAGTCTGACAGTTGCTGGATAAGAACGTAGGAGTTTGTTCACAGTTCTGTGTATGCTTGGCAAATATTTCAGCCACTGGCAGTTCTGATGAAGATTGCAGGACATGTGTTTAATATAAAACAGATAGTACTTCTGCATGACTCTTTTTTCCACAGCTTTTATCATGTATGTGTGTATGTTTGTATGCTTTTATGGAAGATTATTCTAATCTGAATTATTTTGAAACCTCATCTGGTACTGTAATGTCGGATCAGTGGTTGCACTTTTTCTTTAGTAAGAAATTCCAGCAAAAAATGAGCTGCTACAAATAGCTGACAGCTAATTTTTTTTCCTAAAAAGTTTATTAAATGTTCTGTTTTGCAGAGCGAGGATATTGTGTGCTTGGTGATCTCTGCCAGTTTGATCATGGAAATGATCCTTTAGTAGTAGATGAAGTTTCCTTACCAAGTATGATTCCTTTTCCTCCACCGCCTCCGGGAATTCCTCCTCCTCCTGGCATGCTTCTGCCCCCTTTGCCAGGGCCACCGCGTAGCATGCGGCTGCCAGTTCCACAGGCTCATCCACAGGCACCGCCTCCTGTTGTGCTGCCCGTACCGAGTAAGTCAGGACATTGTTCCATGTTCCTTTATGTCCCCAAGTTAAAGTGATGGCTCTTGCTGGAAAAGCTGTGTGCGTGCAGAGTAACAAGTCCAAGTGCTTTTGCTGGTCATGTGGTATTTAAAATATTGCCAAAATAATGATGAAAAATCAGCTTGCGAAATTTGGCGTTCCTAGCAGTTCAAATTGAGTTAGGTACACTGAGGGGCAGGGGAGGGGGTGTCTTTCAGGTTTGTCTCATAAACCCCGGTGTAGTTGGGATTGATTGCTGACAGTTGGGTTACCAGGTGCTTTCCTTCCTAATGTAATGATGTTGAGATTTAATCTCATAAAAGTTATAATAAATTTCTGTTCGTGCTGTCTTGTGTGTTGCTTTTTAGTAGCAGACAATGGACACATCCAAGATCTATTTTGGCTCAACTGATCTCTGAGACTCTTTAGGCTGTTTTGTTACTTTGCTGCATCTTACAGTGTAAATTCTATGAAGAAACAGAATATTAAATGTGCAGTTACTCTGTTTCGGGGATAAGAAGCAATTTAATATAGGATTAACCCTAAACTCTGTGTGAGCCTTCCAATGTGTGGAATTGGCTTGCTGCTGGGAGAACCGGCAGTGCTCCCTGGCTGTAGCTGTCTCCCCAGAGGCTGTGTAGTGTAGCTCATTGTCCTTTTTTTGGCCATATGGTAAGTAGGAATGTGTGTATCCTATATGGTGCAAACAAAGCAAAAATAGCTGGACAAGCTCCTTGTCTGGGGATGCCTTTTGCCTCATAGTTCCTGTTTCAGAACTGTAATCCAGACGTTGCTGATATAATCTCTTGCTCTGAGCAAGCCTTGATTCTCCATGGCAGAGCTGAGGGAGGAGCTGCTTTAGCCAACGCGAGCTCTAACAATGATAAGCCTCTGTGGAAGAAAAGACACTTTTTTTCTTTTATTTGCTTAATCTTTGTCCTTTCTGGGAAAGAGAAAAGGTGTTGGAATCAGAGTAACTTACCTGAGCGGGGCTTCTCAGCTTACTTTTACTGTAGTGGGATTGTAAATATTTACAGTCTTCACCTTGCTCAAAGCAAGGCATAAGCAAGTTGCACTGAACTGTTTGCATGTTTTAACTGTGGAGTTGTAAGTCTCGGTGATCTCTCTCTGGTGTCGTTGTAGGACCACCTTTAACACAGTCAAGTCTGATAAATAACCGTGATCAGCCTGGGACAAGCGCAGTGCCCAGCCTTGCCCCTGTAGGAGCCAGGCTGCCTCCTCCATTACCCCAGAACCTGCTCTATACAGTATCAGAACGTAAGCAAATACCTTTTTTCTTTTTTTTTCAATCTTCTTGGGATATAAATTTTAAAATTCCTCTGTTACTGTGTGATTAGAAATTATTACCTCTGTCTTCCTCCAGTACGTACAAATCTAAAAAGAAGTCTGACTCTTTCCCTGTGGTCAGTGCATCATCTGCTGTTACAGTGTGAAACAGCAGAAGTGCTCTGCCACTGGCTGAGCAAACATCACTTGTGGGAAGCTTTGTTTGGGTTTCATGTGCTCAAAGCAATAAAATTGTTGCATAAGAAAGGGATCCCTTCATCTTCAAGCTGTTTAGTAGGTAAAAGATGGATCGCAAACCTGTAATAGCTGTCCAATTGGTCTTTGTTCCCATCTGGTTTTGGCTACTGCAGATGAGAGAGATTTATTTATTTTCCAGCTGTGTATCACAATAGTGTCTACAGTCTTCATACATGTTAGTACTTTCTTTCTATCTTTTTTCACTGAATCAACTTAGTTCTAGCGAACTAGCTTGAAAAAAATGGATAGCTTTCAATGGACATGTCCATCTTCCTTAACAGAGCTCAGATTCTTAAAAAGTGGGGGTTTATGAAGGGAAATAGCAAAAATACGTGTAGAGTCCTGGATTGCTTAATTTAATCCAACAAAGCTTTGATAATGAAAAGAGAAATTAATGTTTCTTTGGTAATGGAAGGAGTATAACAGCATTTCCACGTTTTACATGAGTAAAATAAGATAATTAAATCTCAATATTTTACAATATTCCCATCTGGGGTTTTTTTACATATATTTTCTGGATTTTATTCAAAAGAGGGCTCTAGTTCATGATCCATGTAATTTCCTTTGTGACTTCCATGTTTTTCAGAACTTCAGTCACTTAAATACCTTGTTAGCTAATATGTTCCATTGTCTCCAAATGCTGTCAGGCATTTCGACGTTACCGTCTGGCTCTTTCAGCTTCAGCACTTCTCCTAACGGGTGATTTTGTCTGTCTGAGCTCGCAGGGCAGCACTGACTTCAGTTGCATTACATGATTCTGTTCTCCAGAACCTCTGTGGAGATTATGATGTCCTGTTCTTGGACTGTCATGGTAACAACTGCTGGTTGCCCTCTTGCAGTCATTCGTGTGCCAGATCCTGGAGGAGAAACTTGTGGCTCAGCTCGTGCAAGGTTAATGGAAGTTCTTGGCAGAGTCTGAAGCTAAGCGGTAAAACATCAGGACTGCAATTGAAAACAGATGCCCCAGAACTGCAGAGCCTTCATTTTTGCTGTGGAATAAGGAGCTGAAGTCTAGAGTGGTTGGATTTGTCAGGTCCCCTCGTATAGGCATTCGTTTCTGCTCCAGGATGTACTGTGTTTCTGTGGAGGCTTTTCATAGACTTTATTTGTTCTAGTCCTTGTGTAGCTTTTCTTCTTCATGGTGGGAAAAGGCGACATCCTTGATTTGCATCTTGGGCGGGAGGAACAATATGAGTTGATTCTGTCATCTTGTGTTCTCATGGTTACCTCTTTTAATTAAATAATCCTCAATACCTTACAGGAGCTAGGCAGCTGATCTCACTCTTACATACATTAAGATAATTTAATAGGTAAGTATTGGTCATATTACCTGACTTCTCAGCTTTCTTTGATTGGAATCCTTTAAGTACATCCTTGCCCAAAAGTCCTTTTCTGAAGTAAACCAGACTGTCGTGTAGCAAAGGCTGAAAATCTCTTTGCATGTTAGGCCCTACAGAATAAATGCTCAAACTAAATCTTGTGTTGCTCCCGTTGAAACACTGCCAGACACTGTGAAGGTTGTCACACAGACACCTCATTCCTCTGTCAGGCAGCTCATCAGCAATACTCAATGATTGTGAGCTATGTGCTTCGACAAATGGTAGCAATCAGATTAAAAACCAAAAGAGAGTGTGCCCAAAGAGCCTTGGGCAGAATGGTCAGTTGAGGGTTTTAAATGACTGCGCGCATTGGCTGTACGACCTCTTTTCTCTCTTCTCTTGATCCAAAACAACTTCTGATTCTTGGACGTCCGTGCACTTCCTTAAAGGAAAATTAACCCTGAGTCTTAAACTCATTTGAAAAATTCTTTCATTTCTCTCCTTTTTTTATAGATACATATGAGCCAGATGGCTATAACCCTGAAGCTCCTAGTATTACCAGTGCTGGTAGGTCTCAGTATCGACAGTTCTTTACAAGAGCACAAACGCAGCGTCCAAATCTAATTGGCCTAACATCTGGGGAGATGGATACAAATCCAAGAGGTAGGAAGGGTTTCTAGTCATTGCTGTTTTTTTGTCCAAGACCGTCAGCACTTTTTTCCCGTTTTTCAGACTGAAAGTAATAGTTTCTCTCACTGATCTAGTATTTCAGAGCAGTTTTCAGACATCTCTACTTTTTCTAAAATACTAATATGACCACATTAAAGTCAAAGCAGCCTTTTTGATTAAAAATAGCCACTTGTTTGGGAATGTTACAAGGGTTTTTTGTTGGGTTGGTTGGGGTTTTATTCCTCTTTAGCCTGTGAGGGCACTTTTTGGGTGCTGGGTGCTTCTACAAACAAAAATGGTGCAGAAAGGTGGCTTTAAGCAGTACAGTCTGAAGACTGCTTGTTATTTGCCAAGGGTAAGTTTAGGACCTGGGGCACAGAGGTGATTATCTGCAATACTTGCCTGTTGTGATGGTAGTGAAGAGGGGAACGATCGTGGCATGTTTTTGTACTTGATGGTCTGACTCTGTCAGCCAGGTGTTCTCTCTAAATCGAACATTGCAGGTAGCATTCCAGTTCTCCTAGCCCATGGAAATCCCAGTCTACACATAAGTAATTCTGAATCCTTAACTGGATGCATGTGGATGTAGTCTCTTGGTGGTGACATGTATAAAATATCTTTTAGGGGAGAGGACAAGCCCAGGCTCTTTAAAGACATTTTTGTTCTGTTAGCATAACTCTTTTCCCCCTCTGCTTTCCCCACCCTGATCCTTAAAAGAAAAGATGTTAAATTTTAGGGTTTACTGTTGCACTTCAGTGTTTCTTAGTAGGTTAGAAAGATATTTTTTTTCCAATATTTCCTTCCAGTGATGGTTAAATATTGTTGCAGAAATTGCTGTTCCTATTATCATCTGAATGAACATCAAAAAGGCAGGGTCAGGACTTGATTGCTGGCCCTCAGATTCTTTCTAATAACCCTTGCCAGTTGTAAAGTCTGGGTGAGTGTTCAGTGGTGGTGCTTCAGGCCACTTGTTTTACCATCTTTTGGCACATGTATGAAAGGTTTACTCTGAAATCATCCTCCAAAGTAAGATTGAAACTATGCCAACAATGGCCAGTCTTTGTTCTCACCAGTGTAATCAGCAGAACTCTGGCATATATAAAACCCATAGAAAATTGACTTGTAACTCAGACTTCTTTTTAGGAGTTGAATATTTGGCCTACACAGGAGATTCGCAGTGATAACGTGATCTTAAACAGGTTGTAAATAAACACTTGGCAAACTGTGATCTAGTGTTTTAGCTCTGTGGTGGTTGAAGTTGCTTCAAACTTTAAATCTCGTGTCTCCAAGAGGATAATCTCATGCCATGGTTGTGCGTAACATTTTGTTGCTGAAAGCTGGATGGAGGGATGACAAAAGGATAGCAGTGGGAGGAATGGGTTCTCAGTTGCTTTTTTGCTGTCAGGGGTTAATTCAGGGAAAGGTGGTTGGTTGTCCAGCCCATGCAACATTGTAGGACCTTCAGCTGAAGTCGGGCAACCTAGCCTTGCCTCTTTTCCTCCTTTTTCTTTTCTTCTCCTGCAGAACCTAAATTTTCAGTACCTGAAAGACAGAGCTTTAGCTTTGTTTCTTCAAGCTAATACTGATCTTAAAGGTCAAAATCTCATCACTGAAGGTTTGTTTTCCTCAGGTTGATTAGTTAGGCTGACAAGTGATCTCTGAAGTAATTTCATCAACAAAACTAACCAACTTTATCAAGTCTTCCTAGTTTCTATGTTTTTAAACTCAATTCTGTTTTGTTGTTTAAGTGAAAGCTTTTCTGATGTCTCTGTTGGTACATGGTGACTAACACAGGCCTTTTCCCTTTCCTCCAGCTGCCAATATTATCATCCAGACTGAACCTCCCATTCCCATTACGAACAATAGCAGCAATGTAACCAGAGTTGTCCTTGAGCCAGACAGCAGGAAAAGATCTCCAAGTAGCATGGAATGTCCACCATTAAAGAAACCGTGGCTGGGAAAGTAAGAATGAACAACTGCAGTTGACTAATTGGAACGTACTTTATTGCTATCAGTGCTGTGAATATTCACTAGTCCCTGTAATTGGAGCCGGTTGGGTCAGAAAATCTGTATCCACATAGTATGGAGATTTGATATTTGGTGGTGGGAGGAGCTGCTCTTTGTTAATGTCCGGAGTGTTTACTTTTTATGAGAAAAATAGAAGTTAAATGTGCATTAGCATTTGCTGCCTCGCTTAAGTATGTGTATGCCTATCTAAATCACTATCTTGTTCTCATTCTCTCTAGGCAAGCAAATAACAACCAGAACAAGCCAGGATTTTTGAAAAAGAATCAGTATACTAATACAAAATTAGAAGTTCGAAAAATTCCACCAGAACTGAACAATATTACACAGCTCAATGAACATTTCAGCAAGTTTGGAACTATTGTAAACATTCAGGTAAAAAACAACATTCAGTTTTATTGCCTGTATGTGGTTATTTTCCCTGAAGCCTTCTTGAATATTGCAGTGGATCGACATGCCTTGAGGAATCTTACTGGAGGCTAACTGGGAGAGTAGGCAGTCAAATCCAAAGAAACCTTCTCTTGGTCTACTCTGTATTACTGACTTAATCCTGGAAAAGCATCTTGGCTTCTGCCTTCATGGGGTCTTGTTTAATTTGAAAGGCTTGCAGGTTTAACAGTATCTAAACAAACTCACGTTTTTGAGCAACTTGTGTATAATTTTTGATGGAGATTTTCTAACAGTTTCTGTCCTGTATGACAGTCCTACAGAATTTCAGTCAGGATTCTGACAAAGATGCTTCAGGATAGTCTCTGTGTGCCTCAGTTTATCACCACTTTGCATCCTAGAACTGGCTCCAGCTCAGTGGTGTTCCTTGCACTGTAAGAAGGGGAAAAGCACTATATAATCAAAAAGCATGTTGTTACATGGTTAAAATAGCACTCGAATTCCATTTATTTTTCTAGACAAAAGAGTTGCCTCTCAAGTCTTCGGTTGGAGATCTAAAAAGAAGACAGATACCTGTATTTTGAGCTGTTAATGTCATTGGATAGCCCATTGATTATTGCAGATTATTTGTAGATTGGTTTGCTCCAGGTTGAGGTGTTTTCTTTCTTGAGGAATAACACATTCTAATGAACTTCTGATTTAGGTTGCTTTCCAGAATGATCCTGAAGCTGCCCTAATTCAGTACTTAACTAATGACGAGGCTAGGACGGCGATTTCCAGCACAGAGGCCGTTCTGAACAATCGGTTTATAAGGGTACTATGGCACAGAGAGAGTGAACAGCAGCCCCCCTTGCTGCAGCAACAACAGCAGCAGACACCCCCACAGTCTCTTCATCACCAGCTTCACCTTCAGCAGCAAGCCCTGACCACAACTCCAGCTGTAACGATGCACAGCAACCTGTCAAAGGTATTGTGCTTTCGTAAACCAGTGATTGAGCAGTGCAGGTTATCAGCATTCATATTGAACTGTGACTGCTACTTGAGAAAAGCAGAGTGTGTAATCTTTCATTTTTGAATATCTGTTGATACACAGGTGATGAATAAACCGCTGGCATCTGGTGCCTATGTCCTTAATAAAGTCCCAGTGAAGCGCCGCCTTGGAGCAGCAGGGGGAACCCAGCCTGACTTAGGCCAGCCTGGGGCTGTGGCAGAGGACTCACAGGTGTGTTCTTGAAGGCTGATCCTCTTCATACTTTCAGTTAAAGGTTTGGCCTGTTGGCCAAACTAGGAGGAACTAGCAAGTAAAGCTTGCAAAGTGTTCCCAGTTGGTTCTGTTTCTTTTCACTAATGTTCCATGCAACCATGTTCAAATCACTTCTTCCTAGTTTCATTAGTGGTTCATATAAAATAGGGACAGTGGCTTCAGAAACAAAGTATCAGTATTTTAAGTAGCATAAAATATTTTTGGCAGTGCTTCATAGAAAACAAATTTGACAGCCTGTATGTGATGTCAGCTTTTCGTTGGTGAATCTAATTGCTTTCTCTGTTATTTTTGAGCCTATACGGTGGTTTAACAGTTGTGCTAGAAGCTTATAGAATACTTCTGCATAGAGTTCAAGCTGAGACAGTTTAATTCACACTGAGACATCATAGTGCACCATCTGTTCTTGGCCACAGAGAAGAGCTTTTTTTAAGAAGGTATGCAGGTGACTTCTGCTGCCTTATTTGCTCAGAAAGCATGATGTTAGACTGCGAAGCTAAATATAATGCAGGTGCAGAAGATCTGCTCCAGTGGTATTCCTGGTGGATATCAGGATACAGAGGAAGTATTGGATGAAGGAGGAAGGAATGTCTCTTTTGCAGAAATCGTTTTAACAAGCATTTAAGCTGATTGCTTCCAAGCAAGTTGACTGTTACACCAATGCATTTATATATATATGTTTTAATTGCCTTGGTCTTTTTGTCTCATTGCACAAATCCGAAAGTTTGTGTTCCTGTTTCACAGAATACATTCCTCTAAAATTCATTGATAGTATATCACATTCATTTTAAGCTATTGCATATTTGTGTATGTGTGTTTTTACTATTTCAGACGTTTCCTACTTCTGCAAGCCACTCAAAAATGGTCTACAGTTCTCCAAACTTAAAGACATCTGTGAAGCCTGGTGGAGGGTCTAAACCTCACGATGTGCAAGAAGCCCTGAAAAAAAAGCAGGTACTTTACTATTCATTGGCTGACTGACAGTATAGCAACAGAAGTACCTTATAAAGAAAGGTTTGATAAGCAACTTAAACCTCAAATGGTGCTGTATAGCTTTCTACATCAGCGTAGTTTCGTCGTCGTTATCGGACTGTCTCGCAGATGCACATTGAGGTCAATCACAGGTAAGGGAGTGTTCCTGTTGGGGTGTCTCACTTGACACACTTCATCTTGTGGGGATTTTCTGGGTTTTCTTGAGGCATTTATCTGATTTTAATCTCTGCAGATATGAGACACTTAAATGACAATGTAAGATAAGTTTCTTAACAAGTGTCTGAAGGGGGCAAAAATTTAGAGTACTTCACAGCAGAAAGTTACCAACTTTTTCTTGTGTTTTTCTGGATCAGATACACTTTGAATTTCTGCATTTTGCAGACTAGTAGTTTTCATTATTGCCGTCACTGCTATAGCTTGAAAAATATGATATATATGAGTATATATGTGTTTTACTGATTGAAAGAGTTTTCTTCTCATGTAGGAGGCAATGAAGCTCCAACAAGACATGAGGAAAAAGAAGCAGGAGATGCTAGAAAAACAAATAGAATGCCAGAAGGTAAGTCTGGAATGTCTTCTAGTAAATGCATTCTGATTTTGTAGATAGCTGTCTGTTCAGTGTTGGTTTTTCTGGAATCTTGTATTTCTGCTCTTTTATTAATACATAGATGTTGATATCCAAGCTGGAGAAGAATAAGGCCATGAAACCAGAAGAAAGAGCAGAAATAATGAAGACCTTAAAAGAACTAGCAGGAAAAATATCTCAGTTAAAGGATGAATTAAAAACTTCGTCTGCAACCTCTACACCATCAAAACTGAAGTCCAAGACAGAGGTATTTATTGTGCAAGACACTTGCCCACCTATCTTTTGTAACTTTCTAGTACCACATCCTGAAAATGGAGTGACATTAGATCAAAACACTTCCAAGCAGTATTTTGAACTTGAGTGATAACCGTGAACAAGCATGCTGTGGTTTCAAGGAACTCGGGTGGCCTAGTTTTGCATATAGCTCCTTCAAGGTTGTTCCAATTCTGAAGCAGAGAATTCCAGGCCCTTTGAAAATGGTTTGGGCGAGGGACATGGAGGCAATTAAAACAAGCTGAATTCAGAGGGAAGTAGAGATCTTGTGTACTGATCTGTCTAAATCATTTACATAAATGTATTGCTGGAGAAGTGGAATACAACATTAAAAGCACACATTACAGTTCTGCTTTTCCTTCCATTTTCTCTTTCTATGCCTTTTCCTCTAAGGCGCAAAAGGAACTTTTAGATGCAGAGCTGGACTTCCATAAGAGACTCTCTTCTGGGGAAGACACGACTGAATTGCGAAAAAAGCTAAATCAGTTACAAGTAGAGGTGAGTTTGTTTGGATAGATGCTTTTAATGGTGATACATAAATGTTTTAAATCCTTTCAAACTGACGGTGGCCTTGTACATTCTTTGCCTCCTTCAAACAGGCAGCCCGTTTAGGCATTTTGCCTGTAGGTCGAGGAAAGACAGTGCCAGCCCAAGGAAGAGGACGAGGACGGGGTCGTGGTGGGAGAGGAAGGGGCATGTTGAATCATATGGTGGTGGATCATCGTCCTAAAGCACTAACAGTTGGAGGCTTCATTGAAGAGGAGAAAGATGAATTGTTACAGCACTTCTCTGTAAGTATGAGGTCACATTTTGAAAAAAGAAAAACCTGAAGAGGAGAATTGTGGCTGAACTATGAATCTGAGATTGAGTAGGTAACCAATGGCCTGGGTGTGCACTTGCTTGAGAAGAGAGGCATGTGAATAACTTTGTAAATAACTTGCTTTTCTGAATTCTTGAAGATGCAAGTCTTTTTGTTTCTGTTAGTGCAAACAAATTGAGACTTCATCCCAAATTCATGGAACAGGCTATGGATAAGCAACCAGTTTCAAGAGTTATCAAAGGTGCAAATGTAATGTATTTTATAGCTGGTTTTAAGTAGCTGCTGAATGCGTTCTTCTAATGGGCAAAGATAAGTAGCTTACTCTTATTAATTCTGCATCAAAGTAATTTAAAATGAACATTAGAAGGCTCAAAAATACCTATCAGCCTCTTTGTTGACAAATTATTCAGATTGGCAACTTGTACCATTTCTCTGGTTTCTCACTAGCTGAAGAAGCACAGCACTCTGCTAAACTTGACATCTCTTTCAAAGTAGTTAAATTTGTTTACAAAACTAATGGTGAAGCTAGTTTGCAAGCTAAGTTAGCAGATGGGTTAGTATCTAACTAAGTTAACATAATAAAGGAAAAGCTGATTTTACATTTCCCTCAGTTGCTCTTTCCAGAATGAAATGTTTTCATATGCAAAGCTAGTAGACTTCAGAGGGATCATGTAATACTTCAAAAATAGACTCAGTGTGAAATCTAAGCTTGATCAAGTCAGTTCGGTATTTCTGGGTGCTCCTTGCATAGTAAGGGACTGATATGGAAAACTAATTTTGTAGAATCCTACCCTTTAGAGCTGGGTACAGAAAAGCAGTGGAATTCTCGAGAGAACTGGAAGCCTGAAAGCTTGTTTGTTTCTGGTTTGAGAGAAAACGGAGAACTTCATGGTTCTCCATTCACAGGGTAAGCGTTACTCTTTGGGGAACTGGTACTGTGCTTTGGCTTCATTGCTTATCCAAAGGTAGGAGGCCACTACTGCTGCTTTGAGTCGGTAACTTCAGTGAAAAATGTCGTTGATCGAAACAACCAGCCTGGTTTGTAGTGTGGTAACAGTGCCATGAACCCTGGGAAAGGTCCTGAAACGGGGCCAGAGTGCCTTTTTCAAAAACATGATGATCATGTCCTTGGAGGAGAATGTGACCACTGTTCTAATTGACTTTTCTCTCACAGAAATTTGGAGATATAGAAGACCTTCAGGAAGAGGATTCCCCATTAAGTGTTGTTCTAACTTTTAAATCTCGCTCAGAAGCTGAGAATGTAAGTAGAATAATGGATATATACTTCTCACGTTCTAAAATGAGAAATTTTAAGTTCTTGTGTCTGCCTTTGTATTTTAAAATGTATCAGGCTTTGAATCCCACTAGTCTGAGCTCAGTAGTGTGGGCATTCATGGCTACTGCATGTATTGTCACTAAAGGGGGAAATAACCTCCTGTTTACCTTAATAGTAACATAGGCCTTTTGCTGATGAAAGTTCCGTGTCACGATAAGTCGGAGCTGTGTTAATCTTATCAGATTGCTGATAGATGAGCATTATTCAGCAGATTCAGGTTTGAGTGAGGTTGCTCTCAGAAGACTGAAGTGAATGATTGTGGCTTTTATGTCTGAGGTCTTCAGCTGTGCATCTGCATGACGTTCACTGGGTCTAGCTCATTGTTGGCCATCTTAAAAATTTTTCACATGACCCTCTTTTTGAAAATATGTTCATTTAAAATACAACCTAGGCTGCTAACCAAGGATCCCGGTTCAAAGATCGAAGGCTACAGATATCGTGGTACAAACCGAAGGTACCCTCTGTGTCCACAGAAATCGAGGAAGAGGAGTCTAAAGAAGAGGTTGGTAACAAAATCACTCTTCTAGGAATCTAATAGCTAAGAGTTCTTTTAGGATTCAGTTTACCGAATAAAATTCGTAAAAGAAGCTGTTCAAACCAGAAGCTTAACTGGTTTTGAACAGTCAGGTATGTGTTCCAAGTTTTTAAAATGTGAAAAGGAAAAAAATAATACACTTTCTGGAGGGGTGACAACTATGAAAATGAACCTCACATTCTCTATATGCAGGCTGCTATCTTCTTCACAGTGTTAATGCTCCACTGTAGGATATGTTATGTATATTCTTTTCTGTAATTCTGAGCACATTAAGCTCATAAAGGCTTTTCTGCCTGGGCATTTCACACAGTTTAAAACTTGTTTTGGTGAGGGGGAGGGTTTATTCCTGCTTCCTTTGAAGTTTGCTTTCTTTTCCTTTCTTGATGGGTGAGGCTCCTGTTCTTTCCACAAAACTTGTTGAATGCAATTGTGTGCATTTCAGTGAAACATACAGTAAACAATAACCTGCTGGAAAGCACACTTGGTGCTGTGTTGTGTGATGTATTTCCTAGGATACAGCATGGAACTTTGTTTAAAAGTACCCTTTTTCTTCACCTAGGAGACTGAAACCTCAGATTTATTTTTGCACGAAGATGATGATGATGATGATGAAGATGAGGATGAGTCCCGTTCTTGGAGAAGATGAAACTTGATGTTGGAAATGTATAATTTTAGGAATATAGTTCAAGCTACGTCTTTTAAACATTTATTTAAGGAAGTTAATGAGCCAAAAAAAGCTTTACTTTCTTTTCAAACCACAAGATTTAAAGTGAGCAAAGTTTGTTATAAAAACATTTCGGATATAGAGCTGTGATCCTAAACTAGCCAAAGGCCCAGTAACATTTTATGTAATTACCAAGCTCACCAGGGTGGTGATTTTTTTCTATTTTAGAAGGATAAAAAAAGGGGGGGGGGAATATTAGTATTTTCTTGTCCTCTTTGTGTGTCGCCTGTATTACCTTGTTTTGGGTTTTTTATAATGTGATTGATTTGTTAGTTTATAATTGAAAAGATATTACAGGTTTTATTTAGCAATATTATGGGGTTGGGGGAAAGACGCAAAGTTTCATTAAATGTTATGAAAGAAAAAATTGCCTCATTCGCTAATTGAAAAAGGGTAGCATTTTATTTCTTATGGAATCACTGTAGGAATTATTTGTGGCTAGATTCATAAATCATTTATTTCAGTATTTTTGAAAGCCACACGGTTTCTGTGTTCTACTGCTTTTTGTGAGAGGAGATGGAAGAAGCAATTTAACAGGGTATTATTATAATATTGTCCAGTTCACTGTTTCTTCAGATTCCGCTTCACAGAAAACATCAGCAATGACACGTGTTTGAGTGAATTTTCACTCAGTATTGTTTTTCCTCTGTAGTTTCAGTATAAGTTCAAGTCTAAGTCAGAGTGTTTACTGCATTTCAGTATTCGTGAGCATGAATGTAATGAGTTTCATACTTCCTCAAAGAAAAACAACTAAACTGGAGACCACCTATCAGCCGGGAGAAACTCCTCCTCCTCTCCCTCTTACCAGCTGTTTGTTGATGTTCAAACCAAATCCATGAAGCATTCAGGGCAAAATGCTTTTTAGCCAACGGAGTGTCAGTGTCCTGCTCAGAGGCTGGTGCTAAGCCAGTGCTTCAAGCGACAAGTCTTCAGAGGAGTGCTCAGAGCTGGGTTATCTCCAAGTACAGTTTTGTTAGACACATTTAAGATGATCACAGTTATATTCTCCGTTGCCTTATTGTTCTACCACTCTAAAACCACACCTCCCCATACTAACACAGCCCCAGGAGTGGGGTGTGTGGCGATAGAAACAAGGACAGCAGGTTCAGGTGCTCGAGCCGTGTACCCTAACTGCTGCACAGCTCCTGCAGTCCATGAACGTGTCACCCAGTAAGCATTTCGCTTGGCTCTGTCCATTTGTACTGCACTCCTCTTCAGTACATTTCATGTACGTTTCTATACGAAATAAACAGAATGTCGGTGCAAAAATGCTCTCCTCTTTTGAATGATTAGCTTACCGCTGTGTTTGCCAGCAAGTTCCCAGCTGAAGGAGAAAATCCATCAGAACCTTTAAATTGCGATGGCTCTGAACCTGGGTAGGACACGTAGCTGAGCGTGCCTTTGGGTTCACAGTTCCCCTGGTCGGTTGTCCTCTGACCGTGGTGGTGCATCACAAGTCAGACCAGTGTACTGGCCCATTTCCTTGTCAGCTGAAGTGAGTGTGTCTTTCAGTATTCTGTCTCCTCACATTGAAACCTCTTTACATAATTAGGTCTTTCCTGCTAATACTGAGGCTAAATTACAGGCATGAAGAAACGAGGGAAGCCGGTCGTACATACTTAGAGGAATGTCTTGCTTTTCTCCCATCATCTCCGATGTTTGTTTAATGTCTCTGGCTCAGTCAGTGTATATTTTGAAAAATCCATTGCAGCAAACATATTTGAGTCCTGGCAGTTTAAAAAGTGATAGAGGGAACAAAAGGATTTATATATTTTTTTTGTACAGAGTTTTTTCTTAAACTGTATAATTTTGTAAATATTTTGCTTTTTTGTGTACTAAAACTACCAGCGCATAGATTTCAATAAGAATTGTTGTATTTTTGTATTTGGAAAATGAAAATTACAGTGAATGAATGAAGCTGTAAGAAAAACTGCAGTAGGCTCTGACACATGTAGAGTGGGATTCCTTTTCATATGGTTTTAGCTCTAAAGTGACAGCTGATGGCACACTGTTCAGGGACATGCATCCTTCCCGGGCGCACTGGCTGCTCGAGTTGGGTAAGGTAAGAGAGGCACGAGTGCTATAGCTTTTTTTAACGTTTTTTGAGAGCTTCATGCAATTTATTTCCCTGCCCTTTGCAGTGCCCACAGGCAGGCTCACATCAATCCTGAAGTGACATCCCAAACACGATTGCTGAATGCTGAGGCACTAAAGTGACCCTGGTGTGTGCGTTGGAACCGTGCTATTGTGTTACAGGGAGTTTCAGTGATGGGCAGGATAGCGACATCTGACTTGGGGTGTTCAAGGAGGAGGAAAGCTGTCTGAAAGTGACCTTCATTTTGCCAAAGCTTCCAGTGGTTTAGGGTATACCAGGCTGTGTTAAACTTTGGAGGGTTTTGGTTGGTTTGTTTGTTTTAGTAGGTAACATGGCAGTACAGCTTGCTTTGTTTTTATGGCAACACTAGATGGTGGAATTCGGGTGCACTTTCAGAGAGTACCTTTGACAAAATGTACAATCAAGGACACTTGTGTAAACCAGTGAGTGTGTACGGCCGTGTCTAACAGGACATTACTTGGGGCATAAGCGTTGGGAGAGCATGCGCTAAGAAAAAAAAGTAACTGCTAGGAAGAATCATCTCCCTTTCACTGCTGAATTAACCTAAGCAAAAAGAACAACACAAATGCAAGAGTTGACAAGCTAAATCTGGAAACAGTTGCCTGCTTATTGTGAAAACAGCGCTTTTTTTAACAAAATCATGTGAAAAGGAATAAAGTTCCTCTTGGTGTATAGTAAACTTGTACTATAGTTTTTACAAATTGTGAACTTGTGTAATAGTATAATAGGAGATATTGTTGAATTTCTAACTGTTTATACATTTAAATTCATATATGTAATGTTTGTTTTATTGATTACAATCTGAATTTCTAAGATGCATGTTGACTTTTTTGCAATAAAGATATACTACGGAATGGTTCAAGATTTAGAAAAGACAAAAGAAAATTCTAACTTAAATAAATTGGACAGCAGAACCATTCCAAAAAATTATAACTATCACAAAAAGAGTGTTATCACTTTTTTGGGGGGGAAGTGTGTGTGTGTGAAGGGGGTATTTATTTGTACAGGAGGTGTGCGTGAGTTTGTTACAGTTAATAGCTAGGGGAAAATGTCCAGCTGTGTCAGTGCTCTGAGACAGTTAAACTGATGGGGGGAGGAGACAATGGGGTGGGAGGGATTCCAATAAAGACAATTTCACATTTTGGGGAAGGTTCAAAGTTGAACAGAAGATGAAGGCTGTCTGATAGCCCAAGGTGGGTTCTGTGGTCTCTGCAGATGTGCACATTGCTGGGCTGTTGGAAACAGCAAGTACAAAACACGGCATTAGGGACATGCAAATGTTAACCCCTCTGCCATTTGGCCTGAAAACTAATCTGTTCTGTTACTAACTTTGTCTTTGCTTCTTCCACTCGTTCCCGTTATTCCCTTTTCTTCCCTGTGTTACTTTAATTCATGTCAATGTTCATCTCTGATCCAAGCTCTTCAAGAGCCATTTCTCTCACATTCCCTTCCCTTGCCTGTGGTGTTGGTGTGCTGGGGGGAGACGTTTTAGAAAACTGACCAGATATTAGACAAGGATGGGGAATTTTTCCTTCCTTCACCCTTGGTTTGAGGTGTAGAGGGAGGAGAGGAGGAACTCGGCAGTGTATTTAATAACTGTGTTTGTGTGGCCCCGTGTCCTCCACCACTCAACGCCCCCCGGAGCCACGGTCTGTCTGCGCTGGCCCCGTCCTGGGCTCACCGGGGCCCATCGCTGCTGGCCCGCACTCAGCTGGTGACTGCGTGTGTCCCCGGGCTCTCGTGACTGCTTGAGTTAAACCCCAAGAAATGTGACTGTGGGAGGGATGAGTTTAACGTCAGGTGACAGAACTGCTCCCCACCCCCCCGATTGTTACATTTTCACTTCAAATTTTCATGAAGGTTTTGGGAAGCGTTAATGTAACGGGGACGCGAAGGCAGCACAAAGCTGAATGATTTTCACTGGAATTTGCTCCGGTCTGCAGCTGACACTGAGCTGGAGAATATCCCTGTTCATCCTCATAGAAGAGGATAAACATAAAACAAGCAGCAGTGATCCTGGATTGCTGAGGGAGAAATGTGCAAAACAAGGGCGAGACTTTGGGGTAAAACATACCAAAGTTGTTCTTCTCCATCCTCCCCAAGACCGCCCTGACGAAGATAGAGCTGTTTGACTTGTTGATTAGCAAAAACATTAGCAGACCTACTGTTTCACAACATGAATAATTAATGTTTGTTCCTCATTAATTTCTTGTGCAACAGAGTCCTATTAGACTACATTTAGATGTATTTCTAGAATTGGGAACAAATATAACAACAAAGAGATGCCTGACAGATAAGTGCTCTGCTTCACCCCACACCCCCCAAAAAATAATTGCCGTGTTGCCCCTGTGATCTCCATCAGATCAGATCGGATTTATTTTTAACAAGCACTGATGTGTCCTTTGTTACAATTTTAATTTCGGGGAACGATACAAAAAACAAGTTTTAGAATTCATGCACATTACAAACGAGTACAAGGAAAACCTCCCAGCCAGCATGAACTGTCTGGCTTCTTGCGTTCCTGGGATCTCAAATCAGAACCTTGTTTACTGAAAAATTCAAAATTACGATGGCATCAGCTTCCTAAACACCGTGGCTGGAAGGCACTGTGTGCTCTGCCTCCACCCAACGAGTTCAATGCTACAGTGGAGCTTTGGCACCCCGAAAGTGCTTTGGCACTTTCTCTAATGTGGCTGTATAATTACCAAACACTTTTTCCGTTCTGATCCGAGTTTGCTGCTCGCCAACACCCGCTCAGCGCCCTGGAGCTGCCTGTGCCTTGCCTGTGACCAGGGTCAGACCCAAAACCTGCTCCCCAGAGCTCCTCTGTGCGGGCAGCCAGACTGCGGTTTGTTCGGTAATTACGGAGACGAGAGGGAGCCCCGAGCGTGTCACCTGTAGGCAATGCCAGAG
Organism: Aegotheles bennettii; assembly: GCA_013398125.1. Classification (NCBI taxonomy): domain Eukaryota; kingdom Metazoa; phylum Chordata; class Aves; order Caprimulgiformes; family Aegothelidae; genus Aegotheles; species Aegotheles bennettii. Next base: position 687,221 of record VZRW01012467.1, read on the forward strand.
CCCGGGCACGGCCCCTTTCCGACGGGCGGGCGGAATCCCATGGCTGCCCTGGCGCCTCTCCCCGGGAGCAGGATGCAGAGGGCAGCGCCGAGCGGAGCCGCCAGCGTTCCCTGCCCCTGGGGCATGAAGGGATGGAGTCCTGGGAGGGAAACTTCACTGCTCCCTCCGGCACCGTGAGCTGCAGGACCTGCACGTGGTTGCTCTGCTCCCCTCCCTGCACCCGCGGGTCCGGGGGCGTTTGCTGCCCGAGGAGGTGGGCACCGCTGATGGGACAAGCACTTATTGGGAGCTTTTAGCCTTGGTCTTGTCTCAGTGAGGTACCATGCCTGTGTTGTCCCCTCAAACCCCTGTAAGAAGGAGCACTCCGGCAGCTGCGAAATGGTTGTCAGATGGGTAACTGCACACATCACAGCTTTCTGACTCTTAATTAATTGCTCTTGTTCTCTTCCAGGCTCCTGCAGCCCGGGGTAAGCAGTCTGTCAGCTCAAGCCGTGTGTCCTGCTCCAGGTTTGTGTTCCTCCCCCAGCGGGGACTTTCCCTGGGTGGGTGCTGGGAGCCGGCTCCAAACGCTCTGTGCCCCGTGGCAGAGCCCCGGGAGCTGCTGCCCTGCGGCCGCCTCGCTTCGGCCCTCCCCGCCCATGGCCCCGGGTCTCCACCGGCTCCTCTGCAAGAGGAACAGAGGCATCAGCAGCGCCCCTGACTTGCCGGGGTGGTGCCGGGTGGGTCAGACGGATCCCAGCTGTGGGGCTGTGTCAGGGGCTCACTGTGTGTTTTGGGTGGTGTTCACTGTTGGTGTGCAGGTCAGGGATTGGAGCTGTGGGGCTTTACCGGGTGCTGTGGGACACACTGCTGAATGCCACAGGCTCTGGCTCTGGTTCCACCGCTCATCCTGGTGACTATCAGAGACACGTGCTGTGGACTCACCCCACAAACCCCCTCCTGCAGCCCCGCGCTCCTTCGTGGCTCCAAGTTTCCCCTGCCCATGGCTGCTGTGACCCTCAGCAGGTGGCTGAACCCCCTGGGCCGGGCCCATCTGCATGGGGAGATGGCCAGGAGCAGTGGGCAATGTGCTGTTGTCTGAAACTGCTGCTAAGGTCTCCCTGCTGCAGGACCTGGCTGAGGACCTCTGCTGAGTGGCACCTTCGTGGCGATGCCACTTGCAGCTTTTCTCTCTGAAAGTTTCCATCCCACCCCCACCTGTACTGAACACTTCCCAGAGTGACAATGGTCCTTCCCTGGCCCCTCACTTTGACCCTTCGCATTCTTCAAACCCCCCTCGCAGCACCTTCCATTCTCTCCAGCCCCCGCTGGCGCAGGCAGAGCTCCCGGCCTCTCCCTTTAACCCTGTTCCTGCCAGCCCTGGGGGGGATCGGGTGGCTCCCGAACCCGCGGGCTCTGGGTGACACTCTGCAGCCTCGGAGACATCCTCGCCCTCGGAACCCTCTCTGCTGGCAGCCCGACACGCTGCGGCCCTGCTGCTGAGCCGGCAGCTCCTGTAGCTTAGCAACTTTCTTTTTGCTTTGTTCAGTTGGGCTCTTCAATCTCCTTAATGAATGAGAGAATCAAGCCAGGTAATTGATGCTTGGCCGTTTAGCTGATGAATAATTGACTGTCTGGGTAATCCTAGATATTCCCTGATGGGATTGTGCAGTGGAACAGCCGCGTCCCGCTGGGCACCACGTGGCTCAGGCTCTAGGGCACTGTGTGCAGACGGGCTCTGCAGGAACCTTCCAGAGCCAGCGCTCACCACCCCTCCTCGTGGCACTCGGGGGTCACGGCTGCGACGCGGGAGCCTCGGGTCGGGTCTGAGGAACGTGGCTTCTGCTCCAGAGATGCGGTGCGGACAGATGTGAGGGTGTGCCAAGGAACCCCCCCAGGGATCACGGTGGGTGGTTGGGGGGAGCAGAGGCTCCGGAGCAGGAGGCAGAAAGCGGGTACACCGTGAGGAAAAGGAAAGCACCTTTGTGTTGGCTACGTGTGCTTTAGCTCATTCGCAGCCCCCAAAAGCTGAAGTGTTGCCGTGGTTGGCTCCTGAGGACCCGGAGCTGCAGGACGTGATGTGGCTGTTCTAAATAGCAACTGAAGAAAATGTAATGGGGCAATCTAGGCTGGCTTTGTGACTGCAACAGTGCTCCTCACAGCCGCTGTGGAGAGCAGATTAGCATGGGCCGTGTGTTAAATAACACGTTCATATTTCAAAATCCCATCAGTCCTGTGTAAGCATTTACTGTATAATTTTTAAACTCGAATGAATACAGTGAAACCAAGAGCCTGTCAACAACATTGACTGTGATGGGCTTTGAAATAAATTCTAAATAAGAGCAGAATATTTTGATATCTTAGGAAAATGGATAGCAATCCTTGAACTGTGACAAAGAATGAAATCGCACACGCTTTTAATCTGACTTTTACCTTCAGATTTTCAATGAGTCACCACTGATGTTTCATCAGGGTATGGGTCTGGTGCTTTTTTTTCTTCCAGAAATACCATTAATTATTTACCAGTAGGTGAATGATCTCTGAAATCTATTGCAGTGACACCTTTGAGTCTGCAGATAGTTTCTGATGGCAAACCATCTGGGCTCTTTTAACTTGTTATTGTTTATCCTTTGGACTTCTCTCCTCTGTTTGTAAGGTGTAATGTCAGCAGACGGGGCCAGGAGCATCAATATTTTACAGCTTTAATTAAAGGGAGCTCAGCAGCTAGATTACCCAGCCTGGGTTCTCTCACGGCAGCTGCCGTCGGGAGGGAAGGGAAAGGCTGTGCTGGAACAGGCAGCCCGGAGAGGTGTTGCTGGGGTGGGGTGTGAGGTCTGAGATGTGACACGGGCCCAGATCCTGGCTCTGTACCCAGCATGTGGCTCTTGGCTGCTGCGCGTCCTCCGAGCAGCACATGAGGGTCCATGCGGGACCAGGGGCAGGAGGAGTGCGAGGTGTCCAACATCTCCTCCTTGCTTAAAAGGGCAGGAAGCTGCAGCAGAGAGATGGGGGGAAATGCCATCCCAGTGCAAATATGTCAGAGCCAGGGAGGGGGAGGCAGGAACAGGCACTACCTCGGGCTCCATGCACAGCTTCCCCTTTGCATCCTTTTGTTCATTCACGTTAACCAGGCAGCACTAAATGAAGGGAGCAGTAACAGCAAAACAAACGCCCGAAATTCATCCCTCTATTAATTACTCCCAATGTCGCAGGGCTGCCTATGAATATGGTGCCACTTCAGATAAAACTTTCATGCCGCTGTTTAGGCCCTCTGAAATATAAATGATTTCCTTTAAATGTTTTATCATAAATCAGGGCACGGAGCTTCCCGACGGGCGGAGCCCGCCCCGCCAGCGCGCTCCTGCGCGCCCCGCGCCCCTCCCGCGGCTGCGGCCTCGCCCGGGGGCG
>VZRW01012467.1:700614-769983 GCA_013398125.1 Aegotheles bennettii
CCGGGCCCGCGGGAGCTGCCCGGGGCCGACCAGGCCCGCCGCGATGCCCGGGGCCGGCGCTGAGCCGCGGGCGCGTCGCCGTTCACCTTCTCATAACCTTTGTTTTTTTCAATTCTGAGTCCTCATGCCAACATGGGCATTGCACTGGCACTAAATGGTGGGCAAAATTGTTTCCCTGAGAGCAGCAGAGGAGCGTTTGTTGGTGCCAAAGGTGAACGTTTTTTCTATCTCTCCGTGTCCCGAGGTGCCTGTGGAGGGTTGGGTGGCACAGAGGGGGCAGTGCAGTGGCCCGAGCTCCGCTCCTGCCGCAGGTCCCAGCTGTGGAGGCTGCAGGTAGCCCTGACAGGCACTTGTGCTGCAGAACAGTTAAAAGTCGGGTGGCAGCCGGTGCCTGAGCAGTCAGGGATGGCAGTGCAGATGGGAGCCAGGGCTGCAGGTGGTGTTGAAGGAGCTGTGGCAGATCTGGACGTGGTTCTGCAATGCCTGCCCTGATCCCCACTCAGGGTTATTCATTTCCACCAGTACCAATTAACAATTGAGGACTAATAAATCTGAATTATGAAGGGGAAGAAATTGTTGTAGTAGTTGCAGTCTTAACTGTTTATTCAAACTTGGTGTTTTTTCCGCACCCTTTTGGCTTTTATTAGGGTTTCTCCCTGTTTATTGTAAGAATTCATCTTCCTACAGCTAAGCAGCAGACGAAAATGAACTGTGTTTCCCTTTGGCCTTCTCCACAGAATGGCTCAGCAGCAAGCACTGAGGTTCCGTGGCCCGGCTCCCCCACCCAACGCAGTCATGAGGGGCCCCCCGCCTCTCATGCGACCACCTCCACCCTTTGGCATGATGCGGGGTCCTCCCCCGCCACCTCGCCCCCCTTTCGGACGGCCTCCCTTTGACCCAAACATGCCCCCGATGCCGCCTCCAGGAGGGATTCCCCCGCCGATGGGGCCTCCGCATTTACAGGTAAAGAGCAGGACATTCTCTGGGTTTGTTTGTTGGGGTTTGGGGGTTTTTCTTGTTTGTTTTCACAAGTGGAAATAATGCGATGAGAGACATTAAAATGCATTAAAAAACCACCAGGGCATGGTATTATAAGACTAGCACATCCCTGTGGTATGGAAAGGTGACTTCTGTCGGGCTCCCAGGGCGATTCTGATGCCTCGGTTACACAGTGAGGACGCTCCCCACGCAGCCTTTGCTGTGACCTGGCGTGGTGCCGGTGTCCCGTGGCTGTGCAGAACACAAGGCTCAGCTGCGCGGAGCTCTGAGCACCCGGAGCAGCGTGTGAAGGGCACAGCAGCTCCTGGGTTGTGCCAGTGCTGAGGGGGGTGATGGTGGATGCGCACAGGGACCGAGGTGCAGGGGCTCCCCAGCTGCGTTGCTGCCCCTCCCCAGGCCAGGGGGCAGGCAGTGGCGCTGAGGAGCTGGTCTGTACTTGGTGAGGTGTGTTTTGTCCCAGCACCATGTTCAGGGGTGTGTGTCAGTAGTAGGGCAGCAGGAGCAGTCAGCACCCTAACAAGGGAAAACTGTTTGGAGAAAGCCCCCAGAGAAGGCTGGTGCAGCTGCCCCTGGGTGCCTGCTGACAGGTTTCTGCTGGCAGAGGGACAGTGCTCTTCACCTCATGTTTGTTGTGGTTTGGTTTGGGTTTTCAAACGTTCAGCATTCCTAGCACCCACAGGGACAGGAGGAGCCTGCTGGGCTCGTGTGAGGTGGATTTCTGCCGTGTTTCATGGTGATGTGTGGTTGAGTTCTTTTGCCTGTTTCCAGAACTCGAGGGTTTGTAAGGTTGGAGACGTTTGTGAGTAGGGCTGTGTTGTTCCAGCAGCACTGCCAGGGAGCGGTGCTGTTAGGGCAGCGTGGTTACTGCGGACAGGGCTGTGAGGGGGTGAGTAGGGCTGTGTGGTTTGTAAGGAATGGTTTAAATCTGCTACTTGTAATCGAGTAGCAAACACTTCAGTGCTGTGAAATTTATTTTAAAATGCAGGAATGTGGGCAAGATAAAGGCAAGTGTGGTGACATGGGTTATTCCGTGGTGTTTGAGGCCCTGCTTTGTGTGGATTCTTTGGCAGCAGGGCTGTGGGAGCCTTCTCTGCGTTATCCTGGGTGCAGGTGGGTTCACTGTGTAGCAATGTGTGAAGTGGCAGGAGCTCAGGCTGAGCGGGCAGGACAGGACCTTGTGTCCCTCTTGCAGTTTCTGCAATCGGCCAGAGTTAATTTGAAGCCCCAAGCGTGGCTGCTGCCATCTCCTCGGTTTGATTTGTACTGAGTGTGCTTCAGTTCCCAGCTGTCCCATCTTGCTGTGCAGTAAGCATGTCTTCTACAGCTCGTGACCATACCTGGCATCCATGCACCAGACATGTCTCACCTTCTCACGCCCTGTCAGCACTGTGCTCTGCTTCGCACCGAGCGTGTGGGCTTTGGCTTCTTGTCCTGCCCCCAGTGCAGGGGGAGCCACAGAGTGGAAAGCAGGAGAGGGCGTGCGCAGAGTGGAGCCGGGGCCGTCCTGGGTCCCTGGAATGCATGCCCGGGATCCCCCCTTGCTCTGGGGACTGCCCTGGGATGGCCCTAACCCCTTATTGTGGGAAAGCAGCAGCAGCAGGCAGGAAGTGAGCTCTGCAGGGTTCTTTCTGCAGGTAAAGGGAAAGGCAGTAAAGGGCAGTAAAGGGAAAGGTCACCTCGTGGCCAGGCGGTGGGGCTGTGGAGAGGGAACAAGGAAGGGGAGAGGCTGCAGTTCCCCGAGTGGCTTTTCTAGGCTTGCCTGTGGCTTGGTTTTCACCCGTGGGAGGGTTGTGGTGCACCTGTGTGCTGCTTGACTGGGGGCTCATGGGTGGTCGCTCCGGAGCTGCTTCCATTCTTTCTCTTCCTTGCATTGGGATATTTCCTGCTTTTCAGGAGAGGAGTTTGCTCTCACCCCACTCATTTCATGCTGCTTTTTTCTGGTGCTTTGCGTTTGCGCTGGCATCAGTGAAGTGCTTCCTGCAGCGGGTCCCTGCGGGCAGTGGCTGCTCAGGAAGGGGCACTCTGAGCTGGCATTGGATCGCTAGAGCAGCTCCCGAGGCCAGTAGAGTTAACCTTGCTCTGGTTGTACTGTCTGTTGGTGCTGTAATAAAGGAAAACTGCTTGAAAATGGTATTATTACTATTATTATTATCATCATCATCATTATTGTTATTGTATGCCTTTAGAGACCACCATTTATGCCTCCTCCCATGGGTAGCATGCCACCTCCTCCTGGTATGATGTTCCCTCCAGGAATGCCGCCTGTCACTGCCCCTGGAACACCAGCAATGCCCCCAGCCGAGGAGATCTGGGTAGAAAACAAAACTCCGGATGGCAAGGTGAGACAGTTACCAGAACCAGCAATGCCAGGGGTGTTTGCTGCTGCTGTGAGCGTGTGTCACACACAGTCCTGCACTCCCCCCCGTGGAACTGGACCGTGTGTAAATGCTCCCCCCGGCGGAGCGGTGTCTGATGGTGTTGTTCTTACGCTGTAGGTCTATTTCTATAACGCGCGGACGCGTGAGTCGGCGTGGACCAAGCCAGATGGGGTCAAGGTGATCCAGCAGTCGGAGCTGACGCCAATGCTGGCGGCACAGGCCCAGGCGCAGGCCCAGGCTGTGGGTGCCTCCACACCCACCACCAGCAGCCCTGCCTCTGCAGCCTCCCCATCCACCTCCTCCAGCACTCAGTCCTCCACAACCTCCACCACAACCACAGCCACTTCGGTTTCACAGACGATTTCCAGTGAGTAACGGAGGGTTTCCTCATGCCTTGCGGTGGTGGGAGCAGATGGTGGGGATGCTGCTCTGGGGAATTACTGCAGCACAACTTGGTATCCAGGAGGAGGTTGTTTCAGTGTAAAGTAGTATGAGTTTAAGGTACAGTATTTAATCCAGAAGAACCTTGCATGCAAACCTTTTGGGTTTTTTCCTTTCCCCGATCTGAAGGAGTTACTCAGGAGAGGCATGCTAGGCCCTTGGGCATCCTTCTTTCTTAGGTCTTTGTATATTTTTCTTCTGCTCTTATCTCAAAGCTATTATGCATCCATTTCCTTTTGACTATAGATACAGCTAAATTGTTTCTAGAAGTATTTCACAGGAACAGTCGCTCTAAGGTAGCAGTTGCAGTGGTAGCGATTCCCCTTTTGTTCCCAAAATGGCATCTGTTGCTTTAAGAGGCTGGAGCCTCAAGTGCTGCTGCTGGGCTGTGGAGGGCTGGGTGATGGCAGAACAGAGCTGCTTCTGGTGTTTTACTTGTGTTAGCATTGTTCCCCTTTGCTAGAGTTGCACAAAAGAGGGAAAAGAAAGTCCTTAGACTTTCACTGATGGCCTTTCAATGATCGTCTGAAGAGTACTCCTGCTTACATGGGCTGAGCCTTTGCCAGCCGAGGGAACCTCAAGAGGAAAGGGGACAGAATTTATTCAGCATGCACACAGTGTGTGTTTATACACAGTATCTGCATATAATATAAATAGTATGATTTTTGCTATACTTTGGCATATATATGCCAACGAAGTGCCTGTAGTGCAGAGCATCTATGTACAGATGTGTCTTGATGTACTATCTGTGTGTCACCAGCAAACTCTGAGTAAGATCTGCTGGCAGAAGGAAGTGGGGTGTGCTGCTCAGGAGTGGCAGGGCTCCTGGGAGCCTGGTGTTTATGCTGGGCAGGATTCCTGTGTTTGACAGCCTGGATCATTGTAGCTGCCCTGGCAGAGATGTGTGTGCTGAGTCAGGCCCCGGGGTGTGCAGAAGGTGAGCAGTCGCTGAACTGTTCCCACTCCAGCTGTGGTGTGTAGTTGCATCCTCTGGAGTTATTTCAGCTTGGTCCTGTAACAGGTGAGACAAGTCAAGCTTAACTCACCACTTAACCCAAACTTCAGAGATCTGTGTCTGGAAAAAAGTCAAATTTAGGTAACCTTCTAACTGTGCTTTCAGTTAACACTGGAGGGAGGGCAGGTCGTCAGAGTAGCAAATAATTTGTATTTCTCGAAGCAGTTCAGGGCTTTAATTTGCAACATAACTTAATACTGGGTTCAGCTGCTTTGTTGAAATACTCCACCCGTTTTGCCGAGTAACAGGAGTCAGGTAGGAGGTGAGTGTTAGCTTCTGGGCTGGTGCCAGGCTTTTGAGAACTGACCCTGCTTTGGAATAGGGCCTGACGTACCTTCTCTGAAGCAGAATGTCCTAATATCAAATGCTGAGAGTCTGTTCCACTTCTACCTGCTAAACTTTGTCTTTGCTTTCAAGAACTGTTACTGTTGGTGTCTGTGCCTAGGTGATAAAATTTTATCATTTAAAGTAATTTTATAACTCTCAGGCTTGGCCTGTAAATAAACTGGGACTCGTGGCTGAGCTTCATTCTTGTCTGGTACTGATTTGACTTAGGCCTTAAGGGAAATCACATACTGACTGTCTGCTCTGTTTCCCTAGATTTTAGGCAGTGCTAAGCACATTCACCCTTTCTGAAACACTTAACAGATAAACATGTTAATACTGATAACTTACTGGGAATGCTTCTGGTAGCCATTAAATACTGAGCAAAGTGCACAGTGTGCCCGTGTATAATATGGTCGTAATTTGCTGTGGGTTCTTTTTTTAATTGGTTCAGTTTTGCAACAGTCCCTCCTCCTGTCCAGCACACTGTCATTCAGGGGTGAGGCTGGGCAGTGGGTTCAGTCGGGGCTCTGGTTCTGTTTGCCAGCACTTTGATACCCAGCACTACTGGGTCTCTGCTGAGTGTCGATTCCCGTCACGCTGCAAGGATTGGGTGCAGGGCCTGAGTGCCAGTGGTGTGCTTTTCCACTGGGAGGCACTGAAGACCAAGAAAGTTCCTGCGGCTTCTGAACAAAAGTGCTGTCCTTTTCCTTGCCTATTTACACACTTTTGACATTTTTTCCATTCCTGGATCACAGTTTAACTTGCATGGTTTTGGACAGACTGTTGCCATGCGCCTGCTGCTGCCCTGGGCATTGCAAGCAGAACATGTGTTCCTTTGACATAAGAACAATCTTTTTCCATTTGAAACTGTGGTGTTCCCTTTCTGTTTTTCTGAACAGGGGTACAGAGGCTGTGTTTGTTCTTTGGTACCCCCTTGCTACTGCTATAGAGACTTGTCAGGCATAAAGAATGGGGCAAAGTAAAACCTGAAACTGACTTTCAGTGGGAATATTTAATGCTACAAAGAAGGCAAAGGGGTTTTTTGTCCAGGAGTGTCTTCCTGCTGATTATATCTAAGCATATCTGCTCACGTAACGTCTGTTGGGAAACAGAGAGCCAGTATGTTTGCAGCGAGTATATTGCCATGCATACGATACAAGGTGTTCTTTGTTTTTTTTTATCAGCACCTACCACACAAGACCAGACCCCGAGTTCGGGTGTTTCAGTTGCCACACCATCAGTCAGTGTTTCAACCTCTGCTCCTTCTGCTACACCTGTGCAGACTGTACCCCAGCCAGTCCCACAGACATTGCCTCCTGCAGTTCCTCATGCAGTACCTCAGCCAACTGCAGCAATTCCTGCTTTTCCACCAGTAATGGTACCTCCATTTCGTGTCCCCCTTCCTGGCATGCCTATTCCACTTCCAGGTAAATTGGCGAACTGTAATTGTCTTGTCTGCTACATGTCCATGTTGTCAATTTGTTTGCACTCATGTGTCCACTGTGTATGGAACTTGCCTGAATCCTCTCCACTCTGAGTATTTTTGAAAGAATTCAGGGTTAGCAGACAGACTTTTTAATTAACAAAGTACATGACATTTTTTTACTCTATTCTTTGATATACATATCTGAAAACAGCTGCATTTAAGCATGTAAACCTTTTTCTCATAGGAAAATATAACAATTGCACTGAACTCTCATGGCACACGTCTGTTTTGTCATCCTATTTTTAAAAAAGTGAGCTTCTGGGCAGAATCCATATGGGACTCAGAGTATTGTAGCACTATATTTTACTAATTGCAGTATTGCTATAATTTTTTTCCACTTGCTTCATTTAGACCTTAAGTCTTGTGCATAACTATTTATTAGGACATGGATTATAGCTGAAAGAAATTAAAAGAAATAAGTTTATGAGCAGGAACAAATACCATTCAGATGCATTACCCCTGAGTGATGTTAGATATTTCCAGTTCTTTTAGCTTGCAGCTATCAAGTGTGCTGTGGAGTGCTTACACAAAATGTTGATTTTTAACCTGAGGAGCACAATGAAGGCATCCAAGGTGCTGGGGTGTTATGCAGAGGCTTTACAAGTAAAGCCCATTGAGAAGAAATCTTAGGTGTCAGCCCACTGGTTTCTGGGTAAATCCATTTTCTTAAGTTTTTATAAAATCCTTAGATACTTACAGAACTAATTTTAGGTTGACAGAATTTTGGACTCAACTGCTTTTTGGAACTGCTGCAGGGATCCTCCTAAGAGGTGGCTAAAGCCACTCCTTGCTTAAATGCCATGTTTCACTTGACATGGATGCAGCTGAGTTCCTGTTCTAGCACAAGAGTATTTAATGTTTTTTTCAGAGTGCAGTAGCACTAATGTATACCCAGGGCTGATGATTTCTGTTGCAAAGGGAGGTTTGAGGCTGCAGTTGTACTGGGTAGAAGTTGGTTTCTGATGAGGAATTACAAAGCAGCAGCTCTGAGCAGCATCCTCATATTTTTGGCTCTCTGCAAGCCGAGTGCCTTGTTTCCTGCTGTCCTTTTAACGCATCTGTCAGTACATGTGGAAGGGGCCTTCAGCTTCCATCAAACTGGCTGGCTGAAGAATAATCCTTTAGAACACGTCTTTGGTAAAGGAGATGAGCATCCAAGTAGTTAAAAATGGGCGTCAGTTCTGCTCACTAGAAGAAAGGACCAACTTTTGGTTGCCTCTGCTTTTATGATAGTCTTGGAAAATAACTGGGTGAAGCTACTTTAATCTCTAATTTGCTTGAAAAGGAAATCGCAGGTTTAATACTCATTGTATTGAGACAGGAAAAAACACTATACTGAGCATGATATTGGAGGCTGAACAAAAAATGGAGGAAGGACAGGGGGAGAATTCTGATGTCTGCATTGGTGAGGTTTGGACAACAATAAAAAGAGTTAAGCCTTAAAGGTGGTCAGCTGAGTGTCCTTAACTGCCCTTTCTGACACTGCCAGCAAGAGATGGCGTAGGGTGAAGGGTCCTTGGGAAGGATGTGATCATCTGCTTGGGTGTGAGCAGTCAGGTAGAACGTGGATGGTCAGGGCAGTAGAGAAGAGCACCAGTGGAAGTGGGTACACTGGGGCATGTGCTCAGCTCAGGCTTTTCATAAGCTCTCAGTCAGGAAGTTTTGTGTGTAGTGCAGTGCAGGACAGACAAAGCAAGAACTTCTCGATCTTCTCCTTCGCAAACTTCTTTTTGAAAATTATTTTTTTCAGAACTTTCCTGGTAGCAAGTCTTAGATCTAGCCCCTTCTGGTCTCAGTGAGATGAGCCCTTTGGGTGGAACCCATCACACATGCCTAGCACTAAAGTGTGTGCTTCCACCAGAAAGGCTGATTTGTCGTTTTGCCTGATTATGGCATAAAATCAGTCTGCTGCTTTCAGCTGATTCTGGTTTGTGTTGGTTGTAATAATTTATAAACACATAAAAGAGAAGAAAACCTTTACAATGTTTTACAGTAACAAAGTAAAGAAAGTGAAAATGACTTTGTGGCAGCGTAAGGTGGAGTCAAAAGACTCACAAAGTTCCACAACACAGATGTCTGGGGCGTCCAGCACCGGGTCCAGTATCAGCCAGGTTGCTTTCCAGTAGCAGGGACAGAGCTGAACAATGCCATTGTCGAGTGATTTCAAAGTTAATCTCTGTATTACACTGTAGTAAGACGGAACAATGGAAGAGTTGATTATGGTATCTCGTAATCTCAGATCTTAAAAAGTAAGTCTGCTTTCTCTTAATTCATATGTTAAAAGTTAGTTGTATGTTTGAGAATGAACTTGGCAGAGGAAACAGCTTGGGTATTTGTGAAGTCTTATCTGCGCTGCAGTGTCTCTAATCCAGTGATCCTGCAGATGGCATCATTTATACTGACCCAGTTTTAAGACATGCTGTAACTTCCTTAACAAAACGAATTTTCAGATTAATTTTCAAGTACATAACATGACACCCCTGCTTCCCCAAATTCAGACAAACACTTCACTCAGTGCTGTTTGAGTCAATGTTTTTGTGTTTCAATTCATACTTTTTTTTTCTAAAACCAGTTTTGGATTCTTTCATTGAAATTATTGTTAAAGAACATTACAATTTTGTCTTCTCACAAACATTTTTAAAAAATAAATTGGCAGTACTTTTTTTGCATTCCATACTAGATCTCTAATGAAGAAAAACAAATTATTTTGGTCTTAAACACAGGGGTTTAATTTCACTCTGTGCTGGAGGATTTTCACCCCAGGTGATGGAGTTGAAGCCACACAGGGGGAAGTTTCTGGAGTATTTCAGTTTCTGAGAGTCTACACTAGACCAGTGTAGAGAGAAGTTTACAGCTTCTTTCCACACCCTAAATTAAGGGTTCCGGGAGCGCGTTCCCCTTATCTCTCTGTCCTACTGATTTGTTGATCTAATTGAAGAGGATGAGTTGCTCCCCTCTCTGTGGCCTTTTTGTGTCATTTCTCCCTGAGCTGGAGAGCAGAACGCTGCATGACGCTGCCTCTCTGAGCACTAGTTATGCTGCTTTTAGAGCATTTTTCAGCTCGTGACATTCTTTGTGATGAAAAATAAAGAAACTGTTCGCTGCCCCTGACCTAGTGCAGCTTTGTGTACCTCTGTCAGCAGCTTCGTTGCTTTTATTTCTTTTTCACTCCCTTCTGCCACTTCCAGCCTTTCCGTAACGACCCTCGTAACCTCAGCTTCCCTCCCGGGTTGAACTTGGCTTTCCTCCTGCCATGCCTTGCTAGTCTAACCCTGTCCTTCTGCTCCTAGCACTGCTTTCTAAATGCAGCAGCAGACTGGAAATAGCGAGCACCATGAGTTTTGCTCTGCTGCTGCTCCTCTGGTGGGACTGTGAGCAGGGGCTGTCGGTGGCAGGCAGCAGGATGCTTCCCCATGGCACTGCCCTGCAAGGACAGCCGAGCTCCCCCTTGAATGAACTTAAACCCCTGAGTCTTCACTGAAATACCTTTTTTTCTTTTTAATGACATCCCAGTAATTTGCTAAACAGCTGGTTTAATGTAAGCAGAACCTGTTGCTGCAGCTTAAAATCAGTCTCATATTTGATCTGGCATAAAATGCTGGGGCAAAGCCGATGGCCGTTCCTTGCCGGGAGGCTTTCTCTGCCAGCTGGAAATGGCACTCCAAATTGTAGCAGGAGATCTGTAGTGTCCAGCCTCCCCGTGGTAGCTGACGTACAATGGCAGCTTTCCAACATGCTTGCTTGTCCATTTTACAGGTGTAGCAATGATGCAAATAGTCAGCTGCCCGTATGTAAAGACAGTCGCTACCACCAAGACCGGTAATTTTCAAAACCATCTTAGTTCGTTTTGTCTGTAAGTTGGCATGGTAGTGAATGTTGGTGTTTATCTTTTATTTATTTATTTGCTTCCCCAATTGAATGAATTTATATACTTTATTTTCAAAACCAGTATAAATGCAAATACCATATTCGGCCAGGAGATAACTTTCCCCAGTAGCTGTTAGTATTAGCTTATCTTATACAAAAGCCCCAGTACAGTTTTCTGTAACCATTGAGTTCTGTAAAAACTGTGAATCTCTTCATGCCCATACCTCTTAGTTACCAGTTTCTCGTGTGTGGATTTTGTTTTTCTTACTCCCACATGTATAGTGACATGGTTGTGCTTGCATGTTGGTGTGTGTGTATGTGTGTCTTAGTATAAATTTTCATTTTTCAAACTGTGGATTTAAGAAAAGTCACTTACTGAGAATACTTTATGGCAATGTGTAATGTGTGCTTTCCCATTATTTAAAAATACAGATGCTTTAAATGTAAATGTTAAAGGCTTGAAATTATGATCTTGTAGTTCTAGTCCTATCCAATTGGTTTTCCTAGAACTTTGTCATCCCAAATATGTTCAGTATATCCAGTTTGTTGGCATGAGTAGAGAAATAGTAGGATAATGTAGCATTTTGGCTTGCCTGCCTCTGGATATTTACTTGCCATTTTGCTTTAGGATGTGAATAAAATGTTTTTTCCAGCCAGTCAGCAGTATTAGACAAAACGGTCACACAATCTGAAATTATTTCACTCTCATCACTTTTTAGGCTCTGAATTAATGTGAATCTTTTTTAAGCCAGGATTTAAGATTTATCAGAGTTCTGCTCCATATTATATGGCTCAAATTAAAACCACTGTTGTCTTTTTTCAAGAGCAATGGGAATATCTCTTAAAATGACAGCATAATTAAAGAGTGGAGTAGATTTTTTTAAAAAATAATTTGTTATAGAGACTATTTGCTAACAAAGACTTTTAATAAATAGAGCACTTAATTTTGAAGTATTAAAGCAAACGTCTAAAGACGAACAGGATTTGTGCTGTGCAGAATTACACATTAAAACAAAAAGCTGTCTAATTTGCCTGATGTGGGCATCACTGATTGTAAAACACAGGAAGGAAAGTCAGTAACAGTGCATTGCTTTCCAGTTTAATTTTGAAAACCATCTTTATATAGGTTGATTACTTGTAAATTAAGTCAGTATAGTGCTAATTTGTGGTTCTTAGGTACTTCATTGTCGCTTACTGTTTCCTTTTTCTTTTTCTTTTTTTCTTTTTTCTTTTTTTTTCCTTCTTCTGTTACAGGTGTCCTGCCAGGCATGGCCCCTCCCATTGTCCCCATGATCCATCCCCAGGTTGCTATTGCTGCTTCACCTGCTACCTTGGCTGGAGCAACAGCTGTCTCGGAGTGGACAGAGTACAAAACAGCAGATGGGAAGACTTACTATTATAACAACAGGACTTTGGAGTCAACATGGGAAAAACCCCAAGAACTGAAAGAAAAAGGTAATTATTTTTTTTAATACAGCTCTATAGCAGGCAAAATTGCTTAGATCATTAATAGTTGTGTTTGAAAATGTAATGAGAATATTTCTAATCCCTTATCTGTCCTTTATGAATATTTTTCAATCCTGATTGTAAGTATCCATTTGAGTTGCTCTTGAGTCTGAAAGTTACAGTTTGTTTGTGTCCCACTGTATTGTAAGAGTATTTGGTTCTAGAGTTGCTTCCAAATCCTGTGACACTTGGGGAAATGTGTGGTGCCACTCCAGTAGAAAGTAAGTACTTCACGTACTCCCAATCACAGAAAGGTGGGAAGTGAGGGGGACATTCAGTTACTCTAAAGACTGCAAACCAAGAAAGAATGAAAATCATTGAAATACTGTATTTCAGATCTTCAAAAACTAAGTATATAAACAGGTTTGGAATACGAGGAAAAAATAAATTACCTGCCATGCTGTTACACTGGAGGGAAGCTGGAGACAAGTTCAGAGCACTCACATGGTTAGATAGTTTAGGTAATACCCATCTTTCTGGTAACTCTGGTTTAAATAATGGGTTTTCATTTTACTGAGGTGAAAACATGTAAGGCAGCAAATATCCGTTTTGCTGAGTAAAGATTCTACATTTTATGATTTTTAAATGAGTACAGAACAATCCTCAGATGATTCTCAAATTTTTTTTTATCAATGGCATTTCAAATCTGAAAGCAATCTTCAGTGTTGCACTGTTGATTGCAACTCTTGTTTGATATTTTTACTGGTGTTTTAGCTATTTCGGTTGCTACACTTTAGCTTTTTAATATAAAAGGCTGCCTTACAATGTTTTGTTTTCCAGCCCCAAGTAGATCTTGGTACAGGAGATAATGATGTCTTTACAGACACTGCAGAGTCCAAGGAAGACAGAAAGCAATGAAAATACATTAGAAATAAGTTTTGTTTGCTGTCGTACTTGGAAAATCATACCAGTTGTGGTTCCATAATGTTTTCTTAATAATACTAAGGAAAAGTCTATCTTTTATTTAGAAAAAATGGAAGAGAAGATTAAAGAACCAATTAAAGAGCCTACAGAGGAGCCTTTACCAATGGAGACAGAAGAAGAAGAGCCAAAAGAAGAACCTGTAAAGGAGCTTATAAAGGAGGTAAAAGACCTTGCAACAAATAGTATCAGCCTTTTGAATCCTACATTCCACAGGTGTGGATGCATCTGTAGCCAGGGATATTGATGGGAGACATGGTTAGTAATTTGAGTTCTTACATTCCTGGGGTGATTTTGAAAGCTTTCTGGACTTGTAGCTTTCTTTTTTCTTTTATTTTTGTTACATGAGCAAAAAAGGACAATTAAAAGAAAAACATAGTCTGTGGATGAAGAAATTAGTGAGAACGTGGAAAAAAAGTTAGCTTATTACATAGCCATGTTCTCTCGCTAATCCTAAGGTGTTCAGAAAAATGAATGTCCTGAATGTTTGACATTTTTAAATTCATAGCTTTTTATCTATTTCTTTGTTTTGAACAGTTTTGAAGCAAAGCTTGCACGTTCTCCATGTGCTCTAATGGATAAGTTTAGTTCATTAGGAACACGCGGCCTGGAAAATGTCTTTAGTGTTTACATTGCAGTAAACAAAATTAACTTTTTTCTTGTAAGACATGACTCATGCTGAGAAAGCACAGTCCTTGACGATGCTAAGGGGTTTGAATAAAAAATAAAGCTTTTATGCTGATTTCTGTGAACTTCGATGTAGCATTGTAGGCAAAAGCACAGAATTCCATGGCTGTTTTTTGTTACCACTCTACCCTGTTTGCTTCTGAGGTAGCTGCTAGTTTGCATACTTCTGCTACAAAGGTTATTGCAGATTTTTGACTGTTTCGTGCTCCATGTCTCATTTTCAAGTACATTGATTTTAAGAATAAATCAAAACTCCTTTGTGAGAAACTACACCCTTGCCCCTGTATTCAGACCTTGTCTCAAGGATTTGAGTGGATCCAGGAAGGCATTCAAATAAGGTTTCATGGACGTCAAGTGAAGTAAACACTTAGAGGCTTTCTGAATTGAAATTTTTTGAATAGCTGATTCTGTCTGTGTTGAAATTCCAATGCTTCTGTTTTAAGCATGGATGAAGTGTAATTGTGAGCTCTTTGTTAGTATTGTTTCAAAATACACTTGCTTCTTTAAAGCTAGTTAGTTACTTTATAATGAATAATTAGGTAGCTGTGATTGCCTGAATCCTGTAACTAGTTTCTTTCCTCGAGGAGCCAAAGGAGGAAGAAATGACTGAAGAAGAAAAAGCAGCCCAGAAGGCCAAGCCGGTTGCAACCACTCCTATTCCAGGAACCCCATGGTGCGTAATGGTTTTCCCTATGGCCTGCTACCATGGGACTGAGCCATTGATTCCTGTAGCCACCAGGAAGGTTGCTGGGTAGTCAGATCAAGTAACATTGGTTTGGTTTTTCTTACATTTTTGGGGGCATTGAAGAGATGAGTTACGTTTTATCCCAATATCTGATCCAGCTGTCTGGAATGTTTTTCTAGAGAAGAACTGAATATACTGCAGCTCCTGATAAAAAGCACTTTTAAAATTGCATTTCAAATCCAGCAGCAGAGAAAGCAGTGATTCAGTATCCTGTTTGGACCATAGCAATGTCTGGCAGTTGTGCAGTATCACCTAGGTCTGCCTGTGACCATTGTGCTTGCTTCAGGGTTTGAGCATGGAACAGGTATGCAGAATGGGTGAAGGCAAAGATAATACAAGACTTCCTGTCTGGCTGTTCAATTTCTAGGTGTGTGGTGTGGACTGGTGATGAGCGTGTCTTCTTCTATAACCCTACCACTCGTCTTTCTATGTGGGACCGACCGGATGACCTAATTGGAAGAGCTGATGTGGACAAAATTATTCAAGAACCTCCACACAAAAAAGGAATGGATGAAGGAAAAAAGCTTAGTAAGAACCATCTTGCTGCTTTCTTAAGAAGTCTGAATGTAGTTTATCACTTATTTTGTGTTGATTTTCAAAACTAAAGACATTTAAATAAGTGAAAGAAAATGTATATAGCTTTGGAATTTAAGAGGGCTGCTGGGAATGCAGATAGAGTCCTTTTCAAAAAAAGTCTAATAAAGTAAATACTAACAAGGTTATTTTTTTTAAATGCCAACAGGCTGAAAAACCCCACAGTTTTTACTGACTAAAAAAAGGGACTGTGTTTTTTTATAAGCAAGAGGAATCTGGGGGCCAGAAAAGATTAATCGTAATGTACGAACGGGCTCTCACAGAAGAGGATTTAACTTAAAGAACTTAGAGAACTTCAACTGCAAAACTGTTTTGGACACAGATGCCAAGAGCAGAGAACATTCAAGAGGCTGCTGAGATGAGACTTCTTTCTGGCATGAGTTCTAGTAAATGATCCTGGGATGACATGTGGGCTTGGTAGTTGGGGGAGAGCAAAGTGCAAGTAGGTAACCAGGGGATCCAAATGTACTTCATTGGACTGTTTAGCCTGAGGGTTTTTTCCCTGGAAATAAGGTCATTTTAAATACAAAGTTGGCCACAAGTCCATTAGTCCTGCCACCAAATTCCGATAGTGTTAATCTGAAAGCATCTGAAAACCATGTGTATTCCCTTGTCAGAACACATTACTCCTGCACGCATTGTCCTCTGTCTTTGCACAAGGCTTCATTTGGGATTTACAAACTTTTCATAAAGATGAAATCTAAAGTATTACTGAAATCTGTTACAGTTAGAGAAGAACATGAATCCACAGAGGACGCAAATGAAGATGAGCCCATTAAAATTAAAAAGCGCAAGTAAGTTTGCTCTTTCAATACTACATGGTCTGTGTAGATAAAATAGGTAAAGTTTTTCATCTGAGCAGCATGAATGCTGTTCAGCAGAGCAGAACAATAATAGGACTGGTGAACACAATCATCAGCTTTCTGTCATTTTACTTTAGCAGCTCAAGTATTTGATATTTCTGAGATAGGCTGAAATTCATGTGTAAGGGAAATTGCATCTGCTTTGGAAATAATTCAAAATGAAAATAAATTATATAAGTTGGTGAGTGCAAGGAGTATTTTGAGTGCCATTTATCTTAAACATTTGCTTCTGTTGCTTGTGTATCTAGCTCGTTAATTTCTGTGCACAAGATTTTGTTGCCAAAAAATCCATCCATTTAGAATTTCATAGTGGTTACTCTGCTTTTTCTTTGGCAGAAAGATTTAAGAGTTCTGTTTAGGTCTTTTGGTCTGTTTTGTCTAGTGGAAGCGATACAGGTCAGTTACTTAAATGCACTGTTTTAAAAGTAGTTTTACCATTTTATGTGTTATTGTGTACTCTTAGGGACATCATAAAGTTGTTTGCAATTAGGGCTTTGAGTTTGTGTTTGGAAGGAAGTGCATTTACTCTTGGTAAACGTGTATCAGCAAATCCTACGCTTTCTTCCAGAAATGCTTTGGTGGATGAACGCATCACTGTCATTTTCTGTCGTCATGATTGTAAAGTGTTCTCAATTTGAATGAACTCCCTTAGCTGTGATCTTGTCACAGGGCCTTGAACAAAACCAGAATGTGCTAACTTGCTGAGTTTATTTGTTGGCACTAAAGTTACTGAGAATACCTCGGTTCTGGAGCTCTTTCAGTGTGAAAGCACTCGCAGCCAAGTCGCAAAGAGTGGCTTTCACCATTCATGCTCCTGAAGTGGTTGGTCATAGCCATTCTGTCCTGGTGTGGGTCAGTTCCTAACCAACAGGGCTGAGCTGTTACTTCTCAAGTTGCACTCTGTTATTTTTTTTCAGGAAAGATGATAACAAAGATATTGATTCGGAGAAGGAGGCTGCTATGGAAGCTGAAATTAAAGCTGCTCGAGAGAGAGCCATCGTCCCTCTGGAGGCTCGGATGAAGCAATTCAAGGACATGCTTCTAGAAAGAGGGGTCAGAGCAATCAGTGTGTGTGTGTGTGAGGAGGGAGAGAGGGCAGGGGAGGCTCGGGCGGAGCTCTTAATTCAGAGCAAATTCAGAATCAGCAGTGCTTTATGTAAAGAAAACAGTGTCATCCTTCCTCTGACTAATGGATGCATTTGGTACAAGACTCCATATTCCAAAAAATGTTACAGTTATAGTAAAATTTTTATTTCTAAGTAGCTGGAATTAAATGGTATCAAGACAGATTTATTTATTGTTTTTATTAACTTTTTAGGCAAAGTAAGTATCTAATTGAAAGCTGCCATTGAAAGTAAACAGGACACACAAACTGAATGTGTCAATGTTTTTGGAAATGCTCCTACATGAGAAAAGCAGGAAGTTCCACTGTACATTCTTACACTTTAATTTGAGACTTCTTGCTTTTAGTTAGCTAAATTTGAAATTTGCTTGATACCCGTCAGTTTCAATAGATAAATTAGGCTATTAGAATATAAATTTATGTAGTAACTTTAAAGAGATGGAAGTGGTTTCAGCTGCCTATGCAGCCTTCATTTAGTTTCAGTAACTGGATTTTATAGGATAATTTTAATAAAACTTATTGAAGATAAGCTCAGATGTGTTTAAATCAATCTCTTTTGTAGTGTAACATTTGGAAAAGGCATAGAGCAGGCTGTGGGATATGAGAATATAGAATCTTAAGGCTTTCTTCTGATGTGCTTTTTAATGTTAGTAATTAAGCACTGGTTATTATTTAGCAGTTTTCAGAGCCAGTTAGTGTTGAAACTTGCTAGGGCAGCCAACATTGTCTATTAGCGATGAAAACTTCAGGGTAAGTTTGTTTCCCTCTTTTCATCAGATGTCTTGTAGTTTTCAAGCAAAACTGTGTAACTTCTGTATATCTGAGGAAACTTAACCATTAGTTAAAATTTTGCTTCTTTTAATTAAAGGTCTCTGCTTTTTCAACGTGGGAGAAGGAGCTGCACAAGATAGTTTTTGATCCTCGTTACTTACTTCTTAACCCGAAAGAAAGAAAACAGGTAAAAGAGAAGTCACTCCCTGTCCAGACACATCTACTACAGCCTTTATCCAAACCCCAAGTCTGCTCTTTTTGTTTCTTCTAACATTCCAGACTAAGCAGTGTTGTAAGGGTTTTTTGTTATAATTAGGGTTTGTTTGGAAACCGAAGAAGCCAGCAAGAGAAGTGAATTGATAGTTTTCATTTTTCCTGTGCTTGAAAGATTTAGTATTTTAACACAGTGAAAGTTGTATGCATAGAGAGCTCCCCAAACCTGAATGAAATCGTGAGACTCATCAGTAGCTCTTCATAATATTGGCATAATGAATAATCTATTTATTCAAAAAAACACAAAGTGGTTGGGAGAAAAACTGAAGCACATTTTTACTGTTAAGCAAGTTCTCACTCCAGAAGCTTTTCTTCAAATGGACGTAGGGATGTGGACAACTTCAAGAATACAAAGTGTGTGCTGTCTTAAACATAGGACCCAGGAAAATGTTAATGTAACAGGAATGTGTAAGAAAATTCTTCACAGGTCTCAGATTACACACTTAGATACAGCACACTAGGAGTGCAGCAGGTCGGAGTAATCTGCATGTTCAAATACAAAGTCCCTAACCCTTCTTTCTGCCTCATCTGTGTTGGCTCTGTGGTGAGATGAAAGGAAATAGGAGAAAAAGAAAGAAATGGAATTTTCCCTCCCTCTTGCCCTAGAGCTTGTGTGGCTTCAGGTTTGTGTTTTATGTCGGTCACTGGTGTTTCTGTAGGTATTTGATCAGTATGTGAAAACCCGAGCAGAAGAAGAGCGCAAGGAGAAGAAAAACAAAATCATGCAGGCCAAGGAGGATTTCAAGAAAATGATGGAAGAAGCAAAGATTAATCCAAGGTAGGAGCTTCTGTCTTGTCCGTATGCATAAGCTTTATTAGAAGGAAGTATGTTGGGTAGTATTAGGTAGATTAACCTTTTTCAAAGTGAGCAAAGAGGAGGAAAGTCATGAGATAGTGTTGAAATCTTTTGCCTGCTTGTATTCACCTAACCCATGAAATAACAACTTGTGATTTATAACAATTTAAGTATTTTAAGTAATTTTGAAGAATTCCCCAGCAGGCTGTCCGGATTGCGAGAGAGGCCTCGTGAGTCACCACAAGTTTTTTTTAATAACCCTGTTTCTTCTTAAGAATATTAGTAGTCTTTGAGAAGTACAAGGGAAGTTTCTTCAGTTTGGGGGGGGGCTAAAGGGGCGTTTTTCTGGTTACAAAGTAGGTTAATATGAGGAAATGTTCTGGTTGCTTTAATATAGAAATGATTACATACCCCTTGCATTTAGACCCACTTGGAGTGGTAATGGCAAGGTGACAACAGTGAGTGTACTACCCTTCAAGATTTTACTGTTAGAATTGTTTGTTTCACAGCTTTCTCACACAGAGTTCATGCAATACGTGCTTATGTCACCTTATGAGCTCTAAAGCATTCTCTTTCAGCATCTCTTGGTTTATCTGTCATTAATTCTTCTACAGTGAAATAACAACTCATTTGTTTCACTTCAGCTTAGTTTTTTCAGTGACCCATGTTGGAAATCTGGTGGAAGCCAGTCTTATGTTAATTTTTAAATTACTTTAAACCTGATTAACAGCTCTTATCTAAAACCCATCTGCTTATTTAATAAGGGTAGCGTTTTTGGCAGTAGTAGGCTGGGAAGAACGGAGGCATGGAAATGTTTTAAGAAAAAGTTCATCTGTAATAACTTTAATATATAATTCAGAGACTAACATGGACTATTGTGTTAGCTTTGGTATCCTCAGCTTCCAGCATATCTCTGGTGTGTGATATTGGGACTGACTCTTACCTGGTTATGGGTTGGGATGGGAAAGAGAGTTCCAGCTGAAATACTGTCTTGTTTAATCTTATCCTTTGTCTTCTGGTTTCAGTGTTTGTCTAAAGATATTGCTGTACTTCTGTGAGTGCCAGACTGGTTTTTTATCATCTATTTCAGTCCAACATGCTCAAGAGTTTGTGTTCCACTTCACTTAAACAACTCTTGTTCTTCAATATAGCTGTACATTCACTTTCTGATCTTTTTGAATAAGCTACCAAATTCTCTTCTTGTTTCAATTTACCCTACAGCAACAGTAGGCTGGATTTTCCAAGTCTAATTATTTCCATGCTGTGATGAAAACATTCGTATGATTATAAGTGTCTCACGTATTCTTGGGGCCAGATTTGCATCAGAGCTTGGAAAAAGCACAGTAGTGGTTTTTTTCGAGGTAAGTGGCAGTACTATATCTACTGCACAGATTGGAATCTGGCCCTGGAGGTGAGAGAACGGTCAGGGAAATGCTGTGGGGACAATGGGTTGAAAGCCCAGTACTGCTGCATCTGCCCATAGTGTTTAAAGTATTTTCAACTCTGTGTGCATTAAGGTCAGGCTATGCAGTGTTCACTGCAGGAGGAAAAATGGACTCAGCCAGCGTTCCATTGTGACTAACACCAAAAGATGTTTTCTTGGTGAACTCTTAGCATGGTTTGGCTGCAAGTGAATGCACATCAAAGTTTGTTTCACAGCTGTGAAATGCCAAGACAGACTGGTGGCTGAACTGCTAACCCACAAAAAAGAAGATCTTTGTAGACAACTTGAGTTTTTTCATTTCTTCTTCTCGGTTGCATTGTAATCTCTCTTCCTACACCTGCACTTTCTGCAGGTAGCTGTATTCAAACAAACAAAAAACCCCCGTAGGTCTCTAACAATGCCTTTCATGTGTGTGCCTAAGGCTCCTTTCTTAGTTCATTGATCAAGCATCTCTGTAGTGAGACCTTAGGATGTTGCATTTTTTTAAAAAATTGTGCGCTGGCATGTATTCTAGCAGAAGAAATATCTGCTGAACCTGCTTCCAAGCAAAGACAGCTCTGCCAAATGAGTTCACTTGCCATTTTGTTGCAGAACTACTTTTAGTGAGTTTGCAGCCAAGCATGCTAAAGACTCGAGATTCAAGGCAATCGAAAAGATGAAAGATCGAGAGGCCTTGTTTAATGAGTTTATCACAGCGGCAAGAAAGAAGGAAAAAGAAGACTCGAAGACCAGAGGTGAGAAGGTAAGGTGACTTTTTTTAGTTCAGCAGTGTGAGTGGTGTGAGTCTGAGTGAGACGGGACAAAGCCAGCGCTTGGCTTCCAGCGTGCCTTCCTTCTCTCTCCATGAGGTTTTGCAATGTGAGCACTTCACAGTTGTCCCTTTGCTCTTTCTGAACTAACTATTTCAAGTTTGCAGGTTTACTGACTTTTAGAGTGTGTAGAATTGAACTTACGTTTATTTGTGAAGCTGAGATTACTTAAATCATCGCACTTTGGGGTTTTGTTTTGTTTTTCTAAACAAGTAATTTTATATTCTTAACTGCAATAATGCCTGATTTTTATTTTTATTTTTTAAGTTATATTACCCTGAAGCATTAAAAGGAAAAGGATTCTTGTCCTGTTTGGCTGGAAGCCCCAGAACTGGCCATTACCTCTCTGGTCTCTCAGTGGAGGCAGTAAGAACTTGAAATTCTCTGTAGGATACTCGGTTTAAATTTCAAACAGCTTCCGTATCTTCTCTTCCCATCTAAAAGCTAGCACTTCAGTGACTTTTTAATCTTCCAGTAAATATATCTTATGTATAAACTGCTGCTTATTAGAATTAAAGGTCAGCTATTAAAGATTAATGAATTCCAAATGTCATTTGACTGCACTGTCAATACAGAGAGCAGGCTTTCACCACTGGGGAAGCAGCTGCTATGGAGGGGACATCAATTCTTATCATCTAAATAAGCAGCCACTCACTTGAACGTCCCTGTGTGTTGTGTGAATGGAGAAAATAGCCTCGAAAGCCTAATCATTTCTGACATTTCAAAGTCTGCAATATTTACTTTGTAGTATAAAGTTACTGCAAATTTCACCTGCTAAGAATGCTTACAGAAGAGGGTGATGCTGCATAGCAGCTGAGATTCGAGGACTGGTTCGTTATTCAATGAGTTTTGTACATTTTTTTAGATGTAGGCACTCTGGTCTGATTCAATTCCATGCTCGATTTTTTTACAAATGTTGACTTGTTGCTGGCATTCTCAATAAATGATTATGCTTTCAGAGGAGAGCTGATGTAGTTCAAAACTAGACTTGTACATGCTGCATTTTGATTGTGCATAGGAAATTTTAAAGCATTCTCACAGCTTAATGGTGCAGCTGAAGACTTTAAAAAAGTAAATGCTAGTTTTGTTGTTGCATGATTGTTCTAAAGTTGAAAAGTTAAAAGAAGAGAGATTGTGTTTGTTTGCTTTTGAAATAATGTTTTTTTTTCTCCTAAAGCCTTTTGTAACCATTTTATGTATTCTGTTTTATAACAAGTGGATAGACTTTACAGTTATGTGCTGTGCGGCCTGTCAATCAGTTCAGTCTGACAGCTGTCAATCACTGACACGCAAATATTATGGGATTCCCTAGTGAGGAAAGAATTGGTATCTCTGTGTGGTGACTTTAGCCTCCCGCAGTTCCGGTACTTTACATTTTTTTAGTTTTTTTCCTTGTGAAGTGATGAGAGTTGTACCTGCAATGTGTTAACTGCCAAAAAAAAGACTTCTAAATACACCTGAAATATTTTCAGTCTTATTTTCCTTTGATTCTGAAAGTGCTTAAAACGTAAGAAAATCAAAGGCACTTAACCTGAAGCTTTCTCAGTCTGATTTAAAAGTCCAAAATCTTTATTTAAGGAGGATCGACTTTACAGAAATCTTTAACGTAAGGGTTTTAAATTATGTAATGTTCTGATTTTGCTTGATTGATTATGGCTGGTTGGATGGCGATGGAGCAGCCAGCTTTTCCCGTGGTTGTTTTCATTTCTGTGGCTCATTTCAGTGAATAAACACAATGCCAATGCTTCTCAGATGGCAGTGATGAGGGAGTACATGTGGGTTTGAGGATATCAGAAAATGGACAGTGAGCTGGTAGCATTGACCAGGCTGTTCCTGTGCTGTCCCAGGACCCGGTGTCGCTTCACGTCCTCGGGATGAGCTGGGCCAGCAGAGGAGCTGCTGTGCTGGTGGGGCCTCATCTGTCACCTGCCCCGGATCGAGACCTCTTGATAGTTTTCTTGAGTAATATTACAGAATCCCAGAATTCCACACTGGTTTGGGTTGGAAGGGACCTTAAAGCTCCTCCAGTGCCAACCCCCCTGCCATGGCAGGGACACCTCCCACCAGACCAGGTTGCTCCAAGCTCCATTCTAATATTCTACTTGGTGGAGATATTTACTGTGTATAGACAGATGCTAAACTCACAGCATCGTAGAGCTATGATCCTAAAGGATTATTCCTTGGTGAGATGTTTTTGACTCGATTTTTGGAGAAGTTTTCATTTTTTTTAAATTGAAAAGCAAATTGCAATCCTTGTGCTGTGTACATTGGGGATGGCTGAAGCTAAGCCCATGCCTTAAGAGCATTAAAGGTCTGGAAGGGTCATCCATTTGTCTTGGGAGGGAATTGGCTGTGGATTTCTGCCCTGTCGGTGGCCAGTGAGGTGGCAGATGGCCCGGCGGGCGTCTGCAGGGCTCGGCAGCCAGGGCTCTGGCAGGAGCATCTTCCCGCAGGTCATGGTGGTGTTCTTGGGTCTGCTTTTGCTTTGCAGCTGGTGCCGTGGTGCTTCCCACGGCATTTTGGGTGTGCAGTTCTTCCCCTGGAGTGTATACGTACATGCATATGTGATCTGTGCAGAGACAGAGATACCCTTACCTTATAGACTTCTGTAGTAATGTCTGGGAATTTTGATTGTTAACAAATATTTCTAATGCCATGGCTTAGAAAGCTTCATATTTTTGATACTGCATGCATGTCTTAAGATGTTTTGAAACAATGTTCTGAATTTTACAATGAATAAACAGTTTGCTTAGCATTTGTTCAGGTACTTTAAGAAAAAGTGATAGTGCTGTAGTATTAGAGCAACTTCCCACTGGCACTAATCAGTTGTTTTCTAATCTCTGCTTGCTATCTTAATCTCTGAGATAGTATAGAAAAAAACCTATAAAGCCTTTTATGTTTATATGTTAATATTTTGAAGAAGTAAAATTATCGGTGGGCAGGGCTGCAGAACGCTGGTTCTGATCTTCTGTACCCAAACACATCTTCAGGGGGTGGGGATGTGGCAGTCCTGTACCCAAACACATCTTCAGGGGGTGGGGATGTGACAGTCCCGTACCCAAACACATCTTCAGGGGGTGGGGATGTGGCAGTCCTGTACCCAAACACATCCTCAGGGGATGGGGATGTGACAGTTCCCTGGCAGACCAGAGTTTGTTCGCCCATCCATCTCCTTGCTCCCCTTATGAACCTCAGTGTTTTGCAGCTAAGCTGCTTTGGGTGGTTTCCTTTTTCAAAGGGACAAGGAGGGGGGATAAGTAGCAAAAACTGAATGGCTAACGGCTCCCCCAGGTTTGGGTTTTTCAGTTAGTGTGCCATAGAGATGGATTTTTCTGTGTGTGCCAGCAGGGTTTGGGATGCTGCGAAGGCAGCATGTGTTACCCTGCATGTCCCTGGACATCACCTGGCACGCAGCAAGGGGCAAACCAGCCCCTCACCTCTCTGCTCCGGAGGGGTGGAGGCTTAAATGCCAAACCAGACTTCTAAGGCATAAAGTGGTGGGGGAAAAAGGAGAAAATAGCTCAGGCCTCAAGTGCAGTGGGAGCAGGGACATCACCGACCCCAGAAATAAAGAGATGCAGTAAAGGCACAGCGGTCGCTCTTGCAGCTGCTGGTTCTGGGAGTTTGGATGGAAAAGTGCTGCTAGTTGTCTCGAGATACAGAACTGATCTGGCTGATGCTCTGCCAGCCCTTTGCCATCACTGCTGTTATGGGCAGAGTGCTGGCGTGCCAAATCCAACTGACTAAAAGCCTTTCCTTAAACTTTATGTTCATATCCATCTTAAATGTAATTTACTTAATTACCATATGTGGGTAATTCTTTATGTGTTAGATCCATCTTAAGACATTGCTCTCCATCAGCAGATCCAAGTATTTGCCTCTGTTCATTGCACACTTGGAGGGTGAATCCATAAATGCTTGACTTTTCTAGAGCCCTGTTTAAAACCACATAGCTTCTGTGGTATTAATACACAGAATGCTATAATGTAGAATCGGTAGCTTGTTACTTCAAGGTGTATACATATATATAAAAGCTCAAAAAAGAAGCTTAAATTGGAGTAAAATAAAAACCTGTATTGGTGAATCATACTTTAAAGAATATAGTTCATCTTAGATGTAGCAGAACTTCTCAGTGTATCTGCTGTACATTAGCAGGTACATGTATGTATCTGCCATGGGGAAATGAATTTTAGATGCAGTTCCATCTAAATTCAGAGTTTTAGTGATTTCTCTAAATTGTAATGGTGTGTAATATTAATATGCTTCCCTCTGTTGGAGGTAAGTTGACTCCTTTTTTCATAAGAGCAAACCATTGGGTATCAAAGTGTCTTTCTCAAGTATTGTCTTTCTGTTTCTGTCTGTAAAACAGATCAAAATGGACTTCTTTGAACTACTGGCTAATCACCACCTGGACAGTCAGTCTCGCTGGAGCAAAGTGAAGGACAAAGTAGAGACTGACCCCCGTTACAAAGCGGTGGATAGCTCTTCACAGAGGGAAGACCTTTTCAAACAGTACATAGAAAAAATAGCTAAGGTATGTATGTGGCTTTCAGGAGTGGAACTGTGGGTGTTCTGCTGGTCACGTTGCTGTTAATGTGTGAAGTGGCTAACTAGGAGACAGACTAATATGTGCTTTAGTTCCATACCAAAGAGAATTCTATACCATGGTTATTTGTGGAAGTACCCCAGAATGACAGCTGGAAGCAGCAGTCCTGTGCCTGGTGGTGCTGCCACAGAAGTTTGTGGTGTGTTGCATGTGTGTGTACGCACACACGAGCCTTGGGAGGGTTTATCCAGCACAGCAGGAAAGGCAGAGCCTCCTGTAAAGGCATGGGTTGTAAAAATGGCTGTAAAAACTCAGAAAATACAGACACCACATCGATTACTTCTGACTAGGGTGGGCAGATTTTCCTTCGCTGGTTCTCTCTTAATTCAGGATTTATCTCCCAGGCAGTTAGTGGTTGAGAATACAAAACTGGGCTAACCAAGAGTGATACCACTCTCCCCCATTATTCTGAGTTTGTTTGTACAGTGCTCCTGTAAATAGTTGTTCTGCAGTCAGCGTTGTGACCAGACTTCTCTTTCCTTCATGTAAACCCTATAATGCCTCAACGTGGCTGTTGAAGGAGAACGCTGTATTCCATAGATCTCAAATCACTTTCCAGTGATTTGTTCCAAGATACCTTAAGTTTGATAACCCTTTAATTTGCTTACCTGTCATGAAGATAGGAAAGGTGGTGTGGCTTTGGTGAGAAAAATTTCTTGTTACGTTTCAGAATTTAGATTCCGAGAAAGAAAAGGAGCTGGAGAGACAAGCTCGCATTGAGGCCAGCTTGCGTGAGCGAGAAAGGGAAGTCCAGAAAGCTCGTTCAGAGCAAACCAAGGAAATTGATCGAGAACGTGAGCAGCACAAACGGGAGGAAGCCATACAGAACTTCAAAGCGCTTCTGTCTGACATGGTGAGATGCAGGAGGCTTTCTCAGACTGGCAGTGTATTCTTTTCTGATTGTTGCACCGTATAAAAGCTTTTTGGCATTTGTAGCAAAGTTTGCATAGAAATCGAATCTTGTTGTCTTTTCCCCACGGCCCTTCACTCATTGGTGGGAGTTCTGCCTGGGTTGGAAGCAAATGCCCTGTTTGCATTTTGGGTCCCTGGTCTGGAGTCCGTGCAGTGTTTCCATCTGCACTTGGACTGAGGCAGTCATTCCTTCTGCCACTGCCTGTGCCATGTTGTGGGAAAGCTACTACAGTGTCTTACTTAAAAGCGGTTTTGTTGAGGGTTTTCTCGTTAATTTGAACCTTAACTTAAAACAAGAGAAATGAAGAACCTAAAAGCACGTAAGAAATACCAGTGAGCTGTAGAAAAAATGGTTTTAAAAAAAATCATCTTTTGGCTCAGGTGCGTTCTTCAGATGTGTCGTGGTCTGATACCAGGAGGACTCTTCGCAAGGATCACCGATGGGAGTCTGGCTCCTTGCTAGAAAGAGAAGAGAAAGAGAAGCTTTTTAACGAACACATTGAAGCACTTACCAAAAAGAAGAGGGAACACTTTAGGCAACTTCTGGATGAAACTTCAGCGGTAAGAGCTGTGTGTATTCAAACTTCAGACAACTTCAAACAAAAGCCAGCCCATTCTGATTTCTGGTTTTCTGTCATATAATCTGATTTGTTTGGTTTTATTTCCAGGGCCCCTTTGCTTCACCACTATCTTTTTCTTCTCCATAACAAAATTTGTGCGTTGTTTCCTTACCTGTTTATCCTGTGTTATTTTGGTTTAACATACAATTCATTTACACATAAACTTCTAATCAGTGACCTTTTTATCTCCTGCAGGATGTTACATTTCTTCAACACTGAGTTATTTGATGCTCTTTGCTATATGGCATCTTGCTCTTTCAGACACCCAGAGTGTTTGTCTTAATGAATATCAGTATATAATCATGCCCAGTTCATCTGTTTGGTGTTCTCCTGCTTTATCTTGTGCAACTGAATCTGAACCTTGGTTCTGTGTAATGCTGTGGAGATCCCTCACCTATCCTGTGTGTTGTGGGGGTTTTTTAGTTATGTGCCAGTTTCACTCGGCTTGCTTTTCACGTGAAAGTTTTTACCTCGTTTTTTCTTATGCACTGGTTAAAAGTGCTTAGAACATTAGGCTGATTTCTAGTGTGATAGAATAAAATGACAGACACATAACTGAAGCAAGTTTTCTGTGGGCAGTTTTTAACAGCACATGCATATACATAGATATGCACTAGAAAAAGACTGGGATGTAAATGATGTTTGTGAGGACTTCGATCTGAAAATGCCATCTCAAAATACTAAAGAAAAATAAATACATAAAATCGACTAACTGAAAATATGAATGTAGTAACATAAATAATCAAAACCCAACACTTAAAAATACAGCTACAACTTTGCCAGAGGACTTGAGAGATATTTGAAAGCTTCAGATGTAGTAATACAGTTCCTTATTACTAGAATCTAACTTTCTTTCCATTTAACTATTTTTGCTTCTTTTGAAAGATAACTTTAACATCAACATGGAAAGAAGTGAAAAAAATCATTAAAGAAGATCCAAGGTGCATTAAATTTTCTTCGAGTGACAGGGTAAGAGGTTTGCGTCGCTGTGCTAACTCAGTAAGTTAATGACTGCTGGAGTGGCTTCTGCGTTATGGGAACAGAAGTGGTGTTGTTTAAACACAATTTCTTAAAATTAAAAATGTAAAAGATAAGGAAAAATATAATTAAAGTGTAATTATTGTTTATGTTCAGTATGTTAACCTGCATTCAGTGTTTTAAGCTTATCTTCTTTCTATCAGAAAAAACAAAGGGAGTTTGAGGAGTACATTAGAGACAAATACATTACTGCCAAAGCTGACTTCCGGACACTACTGAAGGAGACCAAATTTATAACGTACAGGTGAGCAGCACTATGTCAACAAAGACTAAGCTTTTTATTGTGCTTTGCCATAGAAATGGCAGCGGAGCGGTGCCTGGGGTGAGCGCTGGGTTCAGGGTGCTGCTGCCCGGGAGCCGGTGCTGTCGGCACAGCGAGCTGGTCAGGCAGTGCCGTAGCTGAGGCTCCTACATCCACATTCTCATTGTTGGCCTTATTTAGATGCTGAATGTAAAACTCTGTCAGTAAGGCATTTGACACTGTCTCCCACAGCATCCTCGTAGATAAGCTGATAAAGTATGGGTTTGGTGATCAGGTAGTGGGGTGGATCAAGAACTGATTGAAGGGAAGAAGTCAGAGAGTTGTGGTCAATGGGGCAGAGTCTGGTTGGAGGACTGTGACCAGTGGAGTGCCTCAGGGGTCGGTACTGGGACCGGTGTTGTTCAATATCTTCATCAACGACCTGGATGAGGGTACAGAATGTATCCTCAGCAAGTTTGCTGATGACACTAAACTGGGAGGAGTGGCTGACACACCAGAAGGTTGTGCTGCCATTCAAAGAGACCTTGATAGGCTGGAGAGTTGGGCGGGGAGAAACTTAATGAAATTCAACAAGGGCAAGTGCAGAGTTTTGCATCTGGGGAAGAACAACACCATGCACCAGTACAGGCTGGGGGCTGACCTGCTGGAGAGCAGTGTAGGAGAAAGGGACCTGGGGGTCCTGGTGGACAGGAGGATGACCATGAGCCAGCAATGTGCCCTTGTGGCCAAGAAGGCAAATGGCATCCTGGGGTGCATTAGAAAGGGGGTGGTTAGTAGGTCAAGAGAGGTTCTCCTCCCCCTCTATTCTGCCTTGGTGAGGCCACATCTGGAGTATTGTGTCCAGTTCTGGGCCCCACAATTCAAAAAGGACATGGAACTGCTTGAGAGAGTCCAGCGCAGAGCCACTAAGATGATTAAGGGAATGGAACATCTCCCTTATGAGGAGAGGCTGAGGGAGCTGGGGCTCTTTAGCTTGGAGAAAAGGAGGCTGAGGGGTGACCTCATCCATGTTTACAAATATGTAAAGGGTGAGTGTCAGGATGATGGAGCCAGGCTTTTGTCAGTAATGACTAATGATAGGACAAGGGGCAATGG
The DNA here is from genome assembly GCA_013398125.1 of Aegotheles bennettii. Lineage (NCBI taxonomy): Eukaryota > Metazoa > Chordata > Aves > Caprimulgiformes > Aegothelidae > Aegotheles > Aegotheles bennettii. The sequence goes on from VZRW01012467.1 coordinate 730,193, forward strand.
TTTTAAACTGGAGCATAGGAGGTTCCATGTAAATATCAGGAAGAACTTTTTCACTGTGAGAGTGACAGAGCACTGGAACAGGCTGCCCAGAGAGGTTGTGGAGTCTCCTTCACTGGAGATATTCAAAACCCGCCTGGATGCGTTCCTGTGTGATGTACTCTAGATGACCCTGCTCTGGCGGGGGGGGTGGACTAGATGATCTTTCGAGGTCCCTTCCATCCCCTTAGATTCTGTGATTCTGTGATTCTGTGATTTTGCTTTTTATTCCTTTCCCCCCCTCCAGGTTTTAGCATTTATGTAGTTCCTGTGGTGCTGTACAAGGGCATTGCAGCCAGACTCGAGTCTTCCCTGGTGCTTAATTAATGCAGCACAAATTCAGGCCACTAGCCTTTATTTGCCCTGCAGAGCACTGCTGATGTGCCTGGTCCTGATCTTTCTAGCTAAGCAGACACCCAGGTCTCTGCACCCTTCCCCTTGGCTCTGCCCGTGCTTTCTGATGGTGCAAGCAGCCCTTCGGAGCTGGTCCCGGGGTGCCCTGTGTGTCCTGGATCGCTCTCAAGGGTGATTCTCACGCTTGCTTTCAGATCCAAAAAGTTGATCCAGGAGTCAGATCAGCATCTGAAAGATGTAGAGAAGATCCTGCAGAATGACAAGCGATACCTGGTACTCGACTGCGTGCCGGAAGAGAGACGCAAGCTCATTGTGTCTTACGTAGATGACCTGGACCGCCGAGGCCCACCTCCACCACCCACAGCTTCAGAGCCCACGAGACGAACAACAAAATAATTATGAAATATTCTTAAGCCAAGGGTATCTGTTAAATCAAAAAGCTTGCATGAGCCATCTGTCAGGTTTATACATACACATTACATGAATATATTGCAAAACCACCTGAGGAGCAGAGGAAGAAGCAGCAGTTGTGAACATAAAATGGTCTTGGGGGGAGTGGGGGGGGGATTCAGCAGCAAAACCATCATGTTAGAGGTGTTTGTGAGTTTGTGGGGTGACTGACACATCCGAATGTGTGGCTGTGTTTAGTTTCAGATCCCAGAGCAGCGCGGTACCCGCACACGAGGGGGGGTGTCTGGTATCAGGGTCATACATGTGAGTCTGAGGGGTGATTGTGCTTGTGGTTTGAACTGGTACGTGTGTGCCTCCAGCTCCCCAGCGGGTCCCCATGGGAGGGGGATGCTGCAGGATAGCTTGTGTTACTGATTGCTGAGGCCGCTCTGGAGACACAAGTCCCAATTCTCTGCTTGCTTTCGCACTTGTAAATGGAACTAAATAAAGTAAAGCCAGAGTTAGAACTGAGGGAGGAGAATTAGAGCTAAGAGACCAAATAAAATCTGTTCACAGCTCTGCTTTGTTCCTTACCCTACCCATGAGTTAGAAGCAAAATCAGGTTGCTCTGCCCAAGTGGAGATTTGTCTAATAATTTTTACTCAAAGTTGGAAACACTTGGTAAATAGCAGTGGTTACAAAGCAGAACAGGACGGTTGTATAAACACATTTTTATTTACAAGTGATCTTTACATACTTCTGGATTAGACTGTGGATTTCCCTCTGGGCAATTCTTGTAAACTATACTCCTGTTTTGAATGTTCAACTTGTGTTTCTAAAGTTTAATTTTGAAATGTTGGGATTGTTCAGTTTATGTATTTGAACTACAATAAACCAACCCTTTTTATATATGGATTGTACAGGCCTAATACCGGTTTTTGTTGGATTTTGTTGGACTTGTGAGTTTACAAGTAAAGCAAAGAGCTGAAGTCACATTTGTGGCTGTGTTGGGCAGAGCAGCACCGGAGGTGCTGTGCAAGGTGGGATGCAGCAGCAGCAGCCAGGGCGGCATCCGCACAGGGGCAGCCGAGGAACATTGTTTAATCCTTCAGTTCTTCAGCCTTTTGCCTAAACGTGAGGCGGTGGGGATGGTGGTGTCAAAGTATTTCCTGCTGTGCTTGTTATGGGTCTCCTGCCTGAGCTGCGGGGTGGGGAGGATTCATTCTGATGTATTTTTTTTTTCAGCCATTGTGGTTTTGGTGGCAGCCATCGGGCCATGCACGGAGCGCTGAGCCAGGAGGTTGTTCACAGAGATTGAGGCAGTTTATGAGGGCTCTGTACTGCTGGCATCTGGAACATGGTGCTCACAGTAATGGTGTGCTCCCTAAATTCAGCATCCCTCCCCTCTTGGAGTCCATGGCTCTGTCCCCCATGGAAACAAGCATTGGGCAGCGCCTTTGCTGGGGCTGGACGTGGAGTGAGGAGGATTGAAGCTTGTGCAAGGCCAAAAATGTCAGACCCTATGGGAAGTGGAGATCCCACCTGAGAAGTGCAACAGTGAAACGCTGGCTGCACACAGCCAGGGGAGGCTGCAGGACCTGCAGAGGGGTGGCGGAGCTTGCCCGAATTCCACCCTTGCTGTCGGACCTGGGGAAATCCCATCCCCCAGGACTCCCCCAGTGCTCTCTGGGGCAGCCAGGCCGTGTCTGTGGCCACATCTGGACATGGAAGGTGCCCAGAGTAGGAGGCTGGTGGTGGGAATTGTGGCTGTGAGAGCACAGTGTGGCCTCTGCCAGTAACTGTATTCTTGCCCAGCGGAGCGCGGCCCTGCAGGAAGCAGTGTGGTTTTATGGCTGTTTTAAAATATGGTGAACTTGTTCATTAAATGAATAAGATTGCTATTAATTTATCTTATTTATGGAGACCAGATGTTCATTAGCATTTATTTATCTGCTTATTCTGTGGATAAAGCAATTATGCCTCACGTGCTGAGCCCCTGGGGGTGGTGCTGCCCCTGCAGCCACAGCAAAGCTGCTGGAAGACGCGCTGCTGCTGCACAGCGTGAACTGCTCCTGGGCCACGGTCCCCCCTGTCCCCCTGCAGCAGGGACAGTCAGTGGGATGCTGACAACTTTTCTACTGCTTCTTCTGCCACCGCCCAGCAGCTGCCTTGGCTCAGCCCTGCCGTTGGGCACCTGCTGTGGCTGAGCGCTCACAACAGGCCAGCGGGGCAGGAGTTCAACCTGAGGAACCTTAGGAAAGGGAAATAAACTCAAATTTTGAAAAAAACAGGCTCATTTCTGGAGCAAGGAGCTGCAGTGGCCGGTGTGACAGGTCCTGCTGTGAGCTGAGCCTGCAGTGCTCTACACAGAACTCATTTTCCACAGGGGTAAAGACAAACGTGGTGAGTTCAAATGCCAAAAGCCTCGCTGGGAATTTTGAAGAGTGCTTTGAGTATCTGGGATGTACCCAGGGGCTCTTTGGAAGAGGATGCTTCTGGTGCCACCCCCAGCTGGGACGTGCTCTGCACACCGAGGAGCAAACCCGGGCTCGGATCCCTGCACGCTGCAGTAGATTAAGGTCACGCGGTTAATGTGAAGGTAAATGAGTGGCTGTTTGAATAACATTTCCTTGACAGTATAATCCGTGCCCTGCAGCTTCTCATTAGGTGCCATTGTTTAGATTCATCACCAAGAACAGCAGAGAATTAGCACATGGACTGCAGAGGAACTGACAGCTCCTTTTAATGCTGCAGCAAATAATGGGCTCTGTCCTGCTGCAGAGGGTGAGCCGTACGGAGGCACCAAGCCCTGCAGCCACCACGATGCCGCAGGGACCCGCAGCTGCTCACCCAAGGGAGATGGGCTCAGCCCCCACCTTGTACCCCTGGCCTGTCAGCTTCAGCTGAGACACTGCCCGAGGCCAGGACAGCACTAGGATCAGTAGGTGTGTATGCGTATATATGACTGTATTCTGCCAAGCCTGTGTGGAGCTGAGCTGTGTTTGAGTCCCTGAGACAGGGTGTTTGAGCAGACTGCTGTGGGAGAGGGCTCAACGACCCACCCAGAGCAGCTCTTCTATGGGCAACTGCCCACGAGCTGTTCCTGAAAGAGCCATGCAAAGGGGAGTCCGGCTCCCTTGAGCCAATGGCTCCTGCCTGTGGCAGAGGCCCTGGAGAAATGGAAGTGCTCATCTCCTGCTTCGCTCTGCAGAGCCAACCCCAGTGGAGTTTTGACAGGACCCAACTCACTCCCCAGGCACCATCACTGGACAGAAGGGTCCAGCAGCTCCATCCTCCAGAGGCCAGGCTGCAGGGTAAGAATAATAACCCTTGTCACTCCACAGAGCCTGTTACTGGAGATATTTACTGCTGAGGCTGGGCTATGGGGCTATTACCAGGGATGCGATGATGTTGTTGCCTGCATGAGCAAGCAGGACATCGATCGCGGGCTGGGAGCGGCAGCGGCCCCTCGGACCCCACGTGCACCAGGCAGAGTCCCACACGGCACCAGCCAGCACTGCTCACACAGCCGCGGCTGCCCTTGGCACAGCAGCCCCTGGTGCGGATGCAGGACCGGTGGGACCTGCACCCAAGGACTGGCCCTCACCACAGTGCTCCCAGCTGGAAAGGGAGGCTGTATTCCCACTCTCCAGATTCCAAATTATCCACTGCCCCAATGTCCTGTACCCTCAGCAGGGATGCAGGACGCTGGGGTCTCTGGGATGTTCCCCAGCACAGGCCTGGCAGCCAACCTCAGCCCAGGGACCTTCTTCAGACACTGTCTGGGTGCCACAGAGCGACCGCCACCCAGCACGTGAGAGGCACGACAAGCAGCAACACCACACAACAACACATTTGGGACAACTTTACTTCTGATACCAGAGTGCAGGCTTTCATTACAGGAACAAAAAACCCCACATTTTTTTTTTTATTATTTTTTAAAAATGGTTCATTTACTCTTGCTATTTTTTTTTATCGTTTCATTTAAAAAAAAATGTTACTCCTGAAAGCCATCACTTGTAATAAATTTGTAAGCCAGTGCACTTTGTTTTTTCCCTTGTGCTGCTCCTCTGAGGGCGGCCAGCTCTCCCCGCTGCCACCCTGCACCAGCGCGCGGGGCAGACTGGGATCTCAGCACCCCAAGCTCCGGGCCGGGGCACAGCTGGGCTCCCCATGCTGTGCAGCTCCTGGTTTTCTGCACGGTCCCTGCACTCCGTCAGCAAGCAGCAGCTCATCTCCGTTGTCGGGTGTCGGAGCCAGGAGTCATGGCGGGACATGCTGGGATCCTGGTGGGGCCACACAGAGCCCGTCCCATGGGCACATTGCCCTTGGAGTCGTATGAACGTCCCTGCGAGGATGTGGGCACTGGTGGGACCCTGCTGCCCCGTGGGTCAGATGCGCAGCTGGGTCACTCTGACGGAGCCACTTCTAAAGTGACAGTGTTGAATTTTCTAATTGACTTTATTTATTCATTTGTTTTTTGTTGCAGGAGCAGTTTTCAGAGCGACTGAAAATTCAGTATTTCCTTTTTTTTATTGAACAGTTGCTCAAGTAAAAGAGGGACCTGAACAATCTTTAGAGTAGAAAGGGGCAGCCTTGCCATGCAAAGAGGAAGAGTTATTGGCTTTATTATCATCATCATTATTATTATGTAGGATCACAGACAGCCTCTCTCCGAAGCAGTCAGGTGCTAACAGCATATGTGGTTGGATTCTTTTTTAGAAGGTCATAAAACAGCAACTTATACTTTATCTTTAAAAAAAATTGAATAAATAAATAAATTAATTAAAACAGAAACAGAAAAAGAGAGAGAAAGAGAATCACAACATGCAAGCACTTACAACAGAACAAGTAAAAATGACCAAAGCAAAAGACAAGAACTGCAGAAGAAAAGCCCAGGTTCAGTTTGGTTTGCAATCAATGCAGTTTGGAAGCATCATTTAGAAAGGTATTTCATATACCAAAAAAGGCACCACAGTATCTACAAAGCCAAATCCTCAGGAGTGTTTCTGTGGGGTGGGGGGAGGCAACAGCCTGGCTAGAGCAGATGTCTCGGGGCACAGCAGATCCCCCCCTTTAAGCTTGTCCATTGCAAATCTGAACTTTTCCATTTTACGTTTGGTTTTGCTGTCTCTGTTGGTAAAAACACAAAATAATAACAATAAAAAGACAAAGGCGAACAATGGCAAAGGGGACGATGTTCTGATCTGGCAGCATGACTGGTGGAGTATTTCTAGGCTCAAGTTTAAAATAACCGGAGTGGGAGCTGCAGCTGAGCCTGTGCAGGACGGACGGCGCGCAGCCCCCGCGACAGCCCACACCGCCACGCTCCGGGCATCGGCAGAGCACCACAGCCATCCCAGCACCGCTGGGGGACAGCCACAGCCTGGCACCTCCCCAGCTGCCCACCCGACATCTTAGCTCTCAACATGTAAATAAAGAGAAATATGGGTCTGCTAGGTGTGACCCCTGCTGCCCCAGGACGCAGGAATGCTCCCTCTGCACAGCCGCTGTCTGCAGAGCAACAACTGAACAAAGGAATAGGAAGGAAAAAGGAAAAAAAAAGAAAGAAAAGAAACATTTGAAATCTTGTATTTACTAGTTTTCAGTACATGAGATTCCTAAAGAACAACTTGTCCTCCTAGTTAACCTTGTCCTGGAATATATACAGGTTATTTGTTGCTGCCACGGCGATGATGTTCTCGGAGGGGTGCCAAGCTGTGTGCAGGATCTTTTTGCTAAAGTCCAGACTGTCCACGCTAATCTCGTCTTTCCTCCGCTTGCCGCCCATGCAGACCTTGCGGGGCTTGAGGATGGCGCGAGGCTTGCTGTTCTCCCGCGAGGCCTCCAGCGTCACGTCACGCTTGGTGTTGCGGTCGAACATGCGGAAGAAGTTGTTGTAGGAGCCGGTCATGATGACGCTGTGAGGAGGGAGGGAGGAAGACGGTCACAGACCTGCCCGGTCCCGGAGGACACAAGGCACAACCGGGACACCCTGCACCAAACGGCTCAGGCCTGGCCAGTGAAGCTGTGTCCCTGTGTCCTTCTTGACCCAGGGATGCGCACGGGGCAGCAGCTGTGTACTGAGCTCTGTCAGTCTTTACAGCAAAGACTCAGCTGACCCAAACTGACTGATTTTCACACCTTTTCAGAGGCAAACGGCCTTATGACTACAGGCAGGCAAATATCCAGAGGCACAATGAGATTTGGATCAGATTTGGAATTTGGGCTTCTGGCCCAGTTGTGCCTCGTTAACTCACCCTGATGGTTCAGAGAAAAGAAGTTGGCAGTGCTGCCAGGTCAGCTGCTCCGCACGCCTTCTGCCACCTGGCTCGGTGTGATTTACGCCTGGATTGTTGTCAGCCCCAGGGTTTGGGCAATCTGGAGCCAAACGCATCCCCGCCATCACCACTGAACCCATCTGGGAGGGAGCCGGGACCCTAGCAGACACCCTCGGCAGTGCCGGGCTAGGGGGCTGTGGGTTTAGCTGATCCCTCTTGTACCCGCAGGGAAACTCCCTGGGCCCCACACCCAGCCGGTGGCCAGGGCAGGTGGGATGCAGGAACATGGGAACCACTGGACACCCACAGCCCGATGGGCCGAGCTCAGCACCGAGTGCCGGGCACCGGGAGGAGCCGCTGCTGCGCTGCTCACCTGTCAGAGCCGTTCCAGACACACTCGAACTTGTCGAAGATGCAGTCGTTCTCGTACAGCGAGCAGAGCTTGCTCCGCAGGTAGTCGTGAACCTGCCGGCAGGGAGAGATGGGCATGAGGCCCCAAGACCCAGCCCCGTGCTCCCTGCAGCCCAGCCAGGCAGTGCTGGGCACAGCCCCTCATCGCCTGCCCTCGGCCAACTCTGCACGGCCAGAACCAGCACCAGCACCAGCACCACCTCACCCACAGCTTGGGCAATGTCAGGGCCTGTCCCTGGCAGAGGGTGGCAAAGACGGACACTCACCACCCACACGGCCCTCAGGGCTGCCAGCACCTGAGCATGCCCTCCTCACCCCCACCCAGCCCGGGCTTGGGCTACAATTCACCAGGCCACTCCAGCCCACATTTAGCTGTTCTTCATTTGCTTTCCATGATTTAATGGCACAACACTCTCGTCCACCAGGTCTGTCACCAGCCCAGGAGCACGGCTCGGGCAGCAGTGCTGCAGGTGCCAAACCACTGGTGCCTGTTCATGCCACACACCTGGTAGGTCTCGATGGGTCGGTTCTCCATGTTCAGGTCCCACACCTTGACGGTGAGATAGTCCCGGGTCATGATGTACCTCCCACTGTGGCTGAATTTGACGTCGGAGATTGAGGAGATGATCTCGGAAAAAAACGACCGGTTACTCGGGTCTTCAGGCTCTTCGAAAACTGTGGAATAGGAAAGGACAAGCCCTGGCATCAGCCAAGGCAGGAGCTCCCTGTCCCCAGGCCAGGGACCTGCTCCTCTGCCCTGGCACTGAGAGATGTGCCCAGGAGGGGAGCAGCATCCCCAGAGCCACGGCACTGCACAGCAAAGGAGGCTCCGGAGCCCAACAGACCGAGCTGGAGTCCCAGGGCAGCCACTGCCACCACTCCCTGGCCGAGCAGAGGCACCATGTCCCCATGGGTGGACACTCCCCACTCCTGCCTGTGGCCTGGACCAGGCAAATGCTCAAATTATAAGGACTTTACTTGGCACAGTTGAAGCTTCTTTCTTCCTAATGCGAGCAATAAGCAAGGAGGATCATCAGAGACCCATCTGTCAGCAGCACCGCAGAAACCCAAGGACTCAAGAGCCTCGCACACCGTATCTGCAGGGTGGCTGGACCCCGCTGTCCTCAGACCCTGCCAGCACTGTCTCCACAGCCACCGGGCAGCAGGGCCACAGCCACCCCTCTGGCCCTGGTGTGGGAAGGGCAGGGGCTCAGCCAGGGCTGCAGTCACAGCACACAGTGTCACCGAGTCCCCGGCACGGGTCTGAGAGCCACAGCATGCAGCCGCCCTGGGCAAGGGCTCCAGGGGCTATTTTTGCTTCCCAGCTGAAGGCTTTGGGGTGGCTTTGCTCCTGCTGCAGAAGCAGATCCGGGCTGCTGAGCTCACGGAAAGGATTTTGGAGCACTAATTCTCTGTTACACAACAAACCTATTTTCCCCTGACACTGGGCAGGAGCTGCTCCCCCTGCCAGCCCTCCTTCCGCAGCCCCCTCTCTGTGGGGACACAGATCCCCGCGATGGCCAGGCAGGGCTGCAGAGCCCACGGGGTAATCCTGCCCCTCAGGGAGCCTGGCTGCCTTCCCACCATGGGCAGGAAAGCAGCAGCTGGACCTGAGCAGCACACTGCATCTATCTAAATAAACATGCCTGGAACACGCAGTGCTCTCGCCTGCATTTTTATGAAATACTGACAGTTATTAAATGGCTCCGTCAGAGGATTCGCCTCCAAAAGCCAATGTTGCTTTTCATTTTGAACTGTGATGAACTGTCTCGGTCTCGACTCACAGATCTGCTACACTGCAATTGACTGAGGCTGATGCTTCTGAGGGACGGAGGGGAATCAATAAGGAAATGTCATGGGAGAGGCCAAGCTGAGCCAGGATTCCCTGCCAGCCGGCATGCTTGCCGGGAGCGGGAGGGACACAGCAGTACCCAAACACAGGGAAATGCCAGGGGGGCTCCTGCCACTAAGGTGTCAGGAAAATGAATTTTTGTTTGCTCCTTAATTGTATTCTGATTCTCTGCTGGAAGCCTTCACTGTAGGGCTGCGAGACACAGTGGGGAAATGCAAGAATAGAAAGGTGTGTTTTGCTCAGGATCTGGGGAAACGGCCATGCGGTATCTCCGAATCCCCAGCTGGTGATGCAAGCCATCCCCTCTACCCACTGTACTCCAGTTTAAAGCAGGTATCAGACTGTGATTGCAGCACAGGGGCCCAGAAGCAACAGCTGGTGTGTAAATTCCTTACCACCTGCAGCAAACCCAAACACACCTAGTGCTCTCTGGATGTTCACTATCAGTGTTCAGCTCCAGTAACTTGCACCTGGTTTGTGTATCTTGTTCTCACAACACAATCACACTTTGAATACTGAAAATCTCCTTGATTTCCCACAAGATATTGGCCATTTCCTGAAGAAAACTCAAACAAGACCAGGAGACAGAGGGGTTTAGCTGCCCAGTTACACAGCACAGCAGTCCCCACTTCTGCCGTGTTCTGCTGTCAGACCAAACTCCTTTGGGTCTGTCCTGTCTCTGTGTCTTATTTACACCACCACCCTCAGCACAGAGCTGCCTCCCAGGAACTGCAAGGGCACCAAGAACACCAACAGGTATGGACCAGCCCACCCATAAATGCCGTGGGTGTTCGTGCTGGAATTTCACTGAGCAGTTGCCCAGCACACCCAGAGGGAGGACAGGGCGAGGTGCCAGGGCAGACCTGAGCCCAGGTCGTTTCCCACACTCCCTTTTTTGGGTTCTCTTCCCCCAGACGGGGCCCGTCCCGGCCATGCCAGCGAGGGCTGCACTCACACTTGGCGTGGCGGTCGCAGAGGGCCGAGGTGCGCATGTCGCACAGCCGGATGGTGCCTTTGCTGCTGCTGTAGACGAAGGTGTTGCAGTGGTGTGGGTGGAACTCAGCAGCCGTGATCACCTCTGTCAGCTCCTCCATGTTGGCTGGTTTGATGTCCACGATGTCTGGCAGGGCGAGTCAAGGAGCCCCACGCAGCCCAGCCCAGACCCCACTTCTCTCGGGGGTCTCCTCCCACTGCCCCTCCTGCTGACACCTCTGGGCACCAAAGATACAAATTTCTCACCCAGGAGAGCCCAGTGGGGCTGGTCCTGTGGCTCAGCCAAACTGAGGACACCCTGGGAAAGGGCTCCAAGGCGCTGGGCAGAGAGATGACACCGATGCACCAGCGAGCTGGTGGGATGGGACATCTCAGTGGATGTTTCTCCATCAATTATTAGCAAGTGTTCCAGGTGCTGCACTTGCATCTTGGCCAAACTCCCTCAGGCCATTAAATTCCCTGAGGTCTTACCCAAATTCGGCACTCCTCACCTTCTAACAGAACGTTACAGACATTGCAGCACTGCTCAACCGTACCCGCTTCGACCCATCACCAGCCACACGCTGTGACTGCTGAAATCCTCCCCAGCTGCTGAAATCCACCACGTGCCCTGGGGAATTCTCAGGAGGAAACACTATATAAATATTACTGATGATTAGTATCCTGTTGTTATTATTTCTGATGCAGCTGTTACAGGGGTGACTGGCAGGACCTCATTTGTACGGCTGTGACTGGCAGCCTGTCACCCTGCTGCAGGGTATAATGCAGACTGCACCATTAGTATTTTCCCTCTCCCTCTTCCCTAAGGCATCTGTCTTCTCCATCACCCGTGGGGCCCCTCGATCCCGCCTGCCCCACCCAGACCCTGCAGGCAAAATTCAAACCCGGAGGCAGCAGTGGTGATGCCAGCCAAGCCCTGCACCGCCGAGGGAGGGCTCTATGTGACAGTGGAACACAGCATCCCGCTGGTGGCACGAGCAGAGGCGAGAGGGGAGTGCCTCAGTCGTGACACCTAGGGATGGGACTCCAGGTGCTCTGCAGTCGGATGCACAGCGGGCAGCACCATTCCATGGTCCTGAGCCCCTGCCAGCCCTTGCCAGAGGGGGAAGCTCCCTTGCTCCTGCCCTTGGCTGGGCTGGGACTGGCAAGGGGGGCAGTGTGCACCAAAGGATACTAAAACTTTGATTTGTGATTTCGAAGTTCCACAGGTTTATCCTCAGGTCGTCCGCCGACATGTAGGTCTCGTAGTCACTGTTGACGGAGATGGAGTTGATGTGGTATGTATGAGCATTGGCAAACACCCTCCGGGGGGTGGCCTCCACCATCAGGTCCATGGGCCGGAGCACAGGTACCTGTGGGATGGGAAGCAGAGCATCAGCACCCAGGGACAGGGTCTGGCTGTCCCACCCGACTCAGACCAGCACTGGCACCAGGGACACCCCCATGGCCACAGCAGGTGCCCGTAGAGCACTGGCTGCCAGCGCTACATCAGCCACCTCTGAACATGCTCTCACCCAGGAAACCAAACACCTCCCCGAGCGTACAAACAGAAGGAGAAGCAGACACGAAAGCCTTTTACTTTGGAAAGAGGCAGCAGCATAGTTAGATTGCTGTGAAGCAGTAAACCAGGCTCGGATCTCTGCTGCAGCAACTGTTCCTTCTTTGGAAAAAAAAAAAAAATCACTCTGCCTTGTTTTGTCACTAACTGGAATCTGAATCCTAACAGAAATATATTTCTTGAGAGAGCCAGGTCAGCACAGATTTTTCTTTTAATGTTTTTTTTGCATTTGCTTCACAGTGCAATGACAGAGGTAAGAGATGAGAAGAGACAGCGAAAGGGAAAACACAGCGTGGCAACAGAGGGAGGGACTAGAAACAGATATACATGTTCGCCTATAGATTAATAAGCATAACTCATGTAAACATCGGGGGATGGAGAGACAGCAAGAACAGCATATGCAGGGAGTGGTGTAAGTAATAACTTCAAACACAGTGCTCTTAAGGCAGCTCAACACCCTGGAAAGGCGTCGCTGCACTCCCGCTTGCCAGCGAGCTATTCCATCCAGCTACTTCATTAGTGTGGATATTATCTGTGTGCTGTCCAGAGAGATTTCCCATGGCTGCAGAGGTGGGGACGGGAGTGTGACAGCCAACTTGAGTGACACTGGAGCACAGGGACTGCCAGCTCAGAGCCTCAGCTTAATGTGACGAGCCTGCCTGCTAATGCAGCCTGACACAGCCAATGATGCATCGTTTGCGCTGAAGGACTCTGCTCAGCCATCTGGGGATGGAGCCGCGCATTTTGCTCGGGGATTACAGGAACCAGGCTGTCATTCAGACCATCGGAGACACGATGGCTGTGCAAGGGGAGGTGCGACGGTCACATCAGGGCTCGCCAGGCACAAAGTACAGCAAAGGCTTCCGCAGAGGATTTCACTCAGCAAAGTGATGTTATGAGGCCCAACCCACCTCGTGGTCAGACCCCAGGCCATCCCCATCCCCGTCCCCATCCTCAGCAGGAGCCCGGCAGCTCTCCAGCCCGCACTGCAGAGCAAAGCAACCGGGGCTGTGGGGTCTGAGCCAGAGCAGCGCAGACCCCTGCCAGTGCCCAGCACACCCCCTGCCCGGCTCTTACATAGCAGCTACACACACCACAGAGCTAAGAGAAACCCTTCAGCCAAGAAAATTCTCCACATGTTGCTTCAGAGCCCAGTTCTGGGGAGGTTTTTTATGTCTGGAACTTGGCCTGTCACCAGGTAGAACCCCATAAGAGACCTGTTCACCTGTGAGCGTGTTGTCAAGGTGGGATTTTTTATCTGCTATAGCAGAAGAATCTGCACTGGAATATGGAAACGTGCCCCTTCTCACCACGTGCTGTGACCTTTTGCTTAAGGGTATCAACAATAAGTATTTAAACGTGAAAGCACTGACATTTTGAGGCAGAAGCAGCCAGGAAAGCGCTGGGAGTGCACACCAGCTCAGGGACCTCATCCTACAACAGCAGCAAAGGCAGGAGCTGCTCAGGGCAGCCATGGTCAGTGAAGGTGAAGACAAAGCTCCTAATGAATGGGGCAATGCAACAGCAACAGAAACTTGGTCTTTCTCTTTTTGGAGGCACGCAGAGTCCAAGCCCATGTCTGCCTAAAGCACACAGCTTCCACCAGCATTGCCATGGCAATCCTCACCAGCACACAGACCTCCTCCGTGCATCCCGTCTTCAATTACAGAGCCAACCTGCAGGGCAGGCTCTGGTATTATATATACCCATTATTAAAGTGTAATTCAGTGTAACAAACCGCATCAAGTACATACGGAGGCTGTCAAACAAAATAAACCACTAATAAATTAAATTACTTTCTGTTTTCAGGAAAGGGGGGGGGGAATGCCAGTCATTTTTCATTTAAAACGAAATATGTCTTAATTTTTCTTCCTGCCTTTAGCAGGCACCCCCTGCACAAGAGCTGCTCCCACTCACTCAGAGCACACATGACACTAGATTCCTCTCTCCTTGTCTGGTGAAGGCTTCCCCTTCCCAGAGTTAATGAGGTACAATCCTCCCTTGAGCTGTAAAACTCATTTTCTCAGTGCCTGGGGGGCGGAAGGAGCTGGTGTGGCCCCTTCACGCTCCTGATGCTCCATGTCCTGTCACCTCCAGCCGCTGAGCAAAGGACCATGGCGTGGTAACGCCATGGCAGGAGCTGCTGCCGCTCTGCTGCTTTGCCCCCTGTTCCCACCAGGTTTCCTCTTTCCATTTTCTGTCCTGTTGCCTGTCACCAAACATGACCTGCTCCTGAAGGAGCAGCTTGTGGGGCACAGCTTCTCCTCAACATTTGTAGCACTCTTCTGATGGATGTGGCAGGAATTTGGTGTTTCCCAGGAAAGCCTCGTGCTCTGCCTGCATTGTGCCCTCGTGCCCTGCTCAGCATCACACGGACACTGCTTCCTCTGTCCCCTGTTACTGAGCCTTTTCCACACAGCGAAACGCAGGCACGGTGCCAATTCAAGATGCACCTTCACGTCTGCAGGTCCAAAAGGTGCAGGTTGCCCCAAAAGGGTCTGGGTCCCAGGAAGAGGGGGAGGACCATGGACACCAGGTCTGCAGGGAGGACGGTGCTGCCCCACAGCAGGACAGAAGTGGGGCGATCCTCCCTCTGCCCCACACAGATGTGCCAGCAGAAGCCAACAAGAGCCATTTGTGGGCAGCAGGTCCCAGCTGCCACGAGGGCCGAGTCGCAGGAGCGTCTGCTGGGCTCCGCTCTGCCAGCACCAAGGGGCCAAGTTCAAAGCCTGAAGTTTGACCACATGGGCCATCAACACAAATACTCCCAAAACCAGGGTCAGTTCATGAAGGGCATTTAAGCGCAAGGCTGAGCAGTGTCTGTAAGTGTGGTTCAACATGCAGCCCAAATCATCCCAGATTTCCCCTTCTTTGTGTATTTTTATAGCACAATAGGGTTTTTTTTTTGTTTGTAACTGAGAATTTGTCCTAGTTCAGCTATTGCACTCCAGGACTACTTTCACCATCTCTACCTAAATTCTGAAGTAAGTTTGCAGAATGCATGAGAATTGTGTTCCCCTTAAAGATGTGACTGTTTGAAAAGATATTTTTAAGCTTCTCCTGCTGAAAAAGAGCCAGTGTCAGTAAAACCCCACCAGGCAGTTTACAGTTTTCCTACTTTTCCTGGGAGGAGTGTATGGAAGCACAGCCAAGTTACCAAACACTCATTCACAGCAAACCAAACATATCTGATAATTCTGCCTGGCACATTGTTTTTACAGCACGTCTAGACACAGGCACCAGCAGTGTACTTGCTGTGCAAAAAGAGATAAAAAAAATATCTGAAAGGTCAATTCTGGTCATCGGCATTGCAAGGAGAGTTTACAAATAATAAAAGTATGAATAATGACGTTTCATCAGGAAAGAAAGAATTCAGCCATGGCTGCCTGCTGCCGCTGCTTCTTTTTAAACAAACAACATACAGATCAGACCTATCTCGAGGGGAGGCCCAGGAGCTGCCTCTCCCTGGCTAGTTCCCCCAGTTTTGCTCATCAAAAGCACTGACAGCATCTTGTCACACAGAGCACCGGGGGGAAGGTACCCATGGGGGGATGCACACCTGTGTTTCACCGAACCACAGAATTGATTGAGTTGGAAGGGACCTTGAAGATCATCCAGTGCAACTCCCCTGCCATGGGCAGGGACATCCTCCACTACACCAGGTTGCTCAGCGCCGCATCCAGCCTGGCCTTGAAGGTCTCCAGGGATGGGGTTTCACCACAGTCTGACTTGTGCTGCGTGGGACCAGGGCAAACACATTCTCTATTTAAAATGATTTAAGCACTGGATATTGTTTGTGTTAATTATCTCCTGCACACATCCCACGGTGCAGGTACAGCTGTGCACTGAGTGGCACTCAAGAGCACATGGAGGCTGTTAAATGAGGCCAAAGGGCTGTCGCTATTAGACTGGGGGGCATCCAAGTAAGTAGAGCTCTTTTAATGATAGCAAAAGGCCTTACAGGCTTAGCAGAGGTAATTTTGCACTATGTGGGTTAGAAATTCCTCAGAGAACAATGCTCATCAAGTACATTTAAACCATTATGATGAATGGCTAAGAGATGACTGCAGCAAGGTGGTTTGAAAACCCTTTTTCGCTTGCCTGTGGTCAAAAATTAAACTGGGGATGGATGCGGCTTTACTCCAAAGCATGGGCATCACAGGACAGCTAAACGTCAAAGATATGCCAAGCTGCACCAAAATGGTTACTGCTATGTAAATGTCTGTCCAAGTAGAATCATCAAAACATCCCCTCACAGCCACCAGCGTGGGTTTGACCAGCTGCAGCCACCCCAGGTGGGACAGACGTGGTGGCACCTCCAGAGCTGACAGCCAGGTCAGCCCAAGGGATAAAAATGCATTTTCAAAAGGTAAAAAAGTCTCATTTCAAATGACAAAACTCAGCCTTCCCATAATGAAATATTTTGCTTAGGACGTTTTGGCAGTTTTAGCACAGTTTGTGTTGGAAAAGAAAAGAAATACACATCACATTTCTCGTGAACTCCTGCGTTGCTTCACTTGCCTCAGTGAAATTCTGTGTTCTTTAAGAATACACTAGAAATGAAAATAAATCAATATTCAGAAATTGCTCTCTTGCCAACGCTGACCTTGCCTCTGCTGTTCCGCGTGGTTTCCAGCAGCACTGGGGTGCTCAGGAGGTGCTGGGCACAGGGCTAACACCAACAGCCGTCCGTAGCAGAGCTTGGCACGGGTGCCGAGCTGGCAGATTTGGGCAAAACAGTGACCTGCGTGTCCACAGCCAGCCCAGGGCTCTTCCAGTGCATTCAGAAGGAAGCACTAACTGGAGTAACACCCCCGTGCATCACTGGCTCTGCGAAACCTGCTTTCCAGCCCTGCAGAGGTTGATAACCCAGCTCCGACATCCAGATCCCGAGCCAACTCCTCCAACAGGCTGTCTAGGTAATGGTGTGTTAGGCTGGAAATGCTGCCTGAAACATGACAGCAGATACATATATACATGAAATAAAGTGTTTTCTCGCTCTGTAAAGAAAAATGCCTGCCAGTCACTGGGAGCAACGCAGTACAGAGAGAATTAACTACTTGTCTGGGGTTCTCAACAGCTTCATCTGCAGCGGAACTGGAAGCCATACAAGTGAGCCAATGGTAATCATAGGAACAGTTTAATATATACAGATATAAACCCCGCAGGTACTCAAAATGCAAATTCTGACAGGATGTTACTAAATTACAAGCTGGTCTGGTCTGATTAATGTCATGACAAAACTCCTGTATCCTTGGCATTTCTAGGCCTATGGGATAAAGGAGTTATTGTCTGTTTCTGCTGTAGTATCAAGCAGAGGGGAGCACAGTTTCCCCCCACTTGCAGAGGGGCACCCCGCTTGCTGCTGGCACCCACATGCTCAGGGTCTACAGTGCTGCCTGCACCTGCTGCCTGCACCCACTGCCAGGGCTGCTGGAGGTCCCAGGGTGAGCTCTGACTGAGCTACCAGGGCACGCACTGCCTTGGGCCAGAGCTGGCTCTTCATATGCAAATTAAATATCACAACCAGTTATCCCAGGGTGGCGCTGGGGGAGGAACAAACCTGATGGCACTGCTGGCCAGGCACAGCCTGCTCCCGGGCAGCCAAGCGATGCCGAGCAGACAGGCACTGCCATGCCCCTGAGCTGCCCCTTGCCATCCCTCCCCGCAGCACTTGGGGCTGCTGCTCTAACGGCGTCTGTGCACCCACTCCCTTGCAGTAAATGGAAAACGTAGCCTTAGGTGTTTACATTTGATTCCGGAGGCCAGTTTTAATCTCCTCAGGCTGGAAAGAAGAAGAGTTTTTCTCAATTGGAGAAAGTGCTCATGGTCCTCAGCCAGACGCTCACGGCACTCCTGCCCCGAGCCGGCACAGTCCAGGCACTGCTCCAGCAGCAGCTCCCTCTTCCACTCCTGTGCCCAGAGCACTGGTCCCCAAGACAAGGAGCACCCCCCCGCACTCCGACATCGACCTGCCATGTCATGAGGGCATCACCAGGAATGTGGCACGTTGTGTCACCAGCAACCCTTTCCATCCCAGACCCTGAAGAGAAAGGCTCCCTGGCAGGGTTGTCTCCCCAGACTCACCCGTAGCACGGTGATCATGGAGGGGTCTCGGAGACGGCCGTCCTCATCCTTGAGATTGTATCCCTCCGGTCTCTTGTCCCGCTCGCTGACCTTCCATAGCTTCACCGTTTTATCTGAGGGCAGTAGAGGAGAGCATCAGGGCTGGCTGTTCCCCACCACCCAATGACTGATGCACTGAGGCCAGGGCAGCTGCTTCAATAGCAAAAAGTCTGCTGTGTCCCCACCTGCAACCTGCTGAAATGGCTACAGAAATGGTCACCTGCGCCACAGAGCCCCCAGGGGAAGAGGCCTCAGGAACATGTGGGTTTATTCTGAAGAATGGTGTTTTCTTTCCTCTCTCCTGGCAGAGACTCTATCAGTAGTTTATCATCACTTCCACCAGGTTTCATACACAATCATATCATCCATCTTCATTTCCTCCTTTACACGGCAATTCCAATAGAGCGCCATTAATTTTGTTTTTATTAACCTGCTTTAGTCCAGGGGTTTCTGTATATAATGTTAGTTTTACAGTTAGAACAAAAAGAAACAGCATAACATGGGAGTATTTCTAAAAGTATCATTTTGATAACCTGCTAGCATATAAAACACCATCCCAAATGGAAAGATAATATCCCTGTTAATCAAAAAACTATTTAAAAACTCAATTAACAGAACATTATGCTCTCTAATTAATCTTCATTGCATTTCAATGATTCTCCCCCCAAATGAGTTTAGTAAGTCTTTGAATTTTATTACAATGATCAATAGAGTCAATTCTATAATACAAAGTAAGTTGGTTATGGAAGATAATTAGACCCCTCCTTTTCCCCTGAAGTAATTAAGTCACATCCATCTTAAGGTTCCATTCATCCCAAGTAATATTCCTGGATCCTCCTGTTCTTTATCTGAACACAACATGGAACGGCTGAGCTAAACGCAGCTGCAAATTGAAACAAATCAGCTGCAGTTTGTCTTTAAACATATATTAAAAAAAACGAGTTCTCAAGATAAAAAAAAAAATAGAAAAGATAACATTTGTCAGCAGGGGGAAAAGACTCCGTCCCTCCCTTGCAGGGAACAGATGCTGTGAAATATGGACAAAAGCTCGGGCACGGGAACCAAGGTCTGCCAGCCTGCCCTGGCCAGGCTCCTGCTCCTCGTGGCACCCGTGTTACCCTGAAGGGAGGTGGTATTTTTTTAACATACATTTTTCCCCAAGAAACATCACAGAGACAGTCCCGTCCAGCCGTGGGGGCCGCGGGATCCCCAACGGTGGGACGCAGCACTGGTGCTCGCTCAGCCAGTCCGGGCTGCCCGCGGCCACGTACCGTTGGTGGAGAGCAGGAAATAGGCTGCGTTCTGCTGCGGAAGCCATCGTATCTTATTGATCTTCTCCTCGATCTCCAGACTCTTCAGGTAATCGAACTCTGGCTCGTGGCTCTGGAAGGTGCTGTAGACATTGTACTCTCCTCGGCGATGGGGCTGGTTTTTACTCTGCAGGAAGGGGAACAGAGAGCAGTGAACATTTTCTGCTGACTCTTCAGTTCTCCTGGGTTCGTTAAGTGACGACCAGTGCCTGGTCGCAGTGACACAGCGCAGGTCTGGTAGCCAAAGCACGGCCTTTCCTGGCACAGTGGCTCCTGCACACTGGTGTGCCCAGTGGGAACGGAGCAGGAACAGAGTGGGAACAGAATGGGAATGGAGCAGGAACAGAGCCCACTGTGAAGCACCACTTGTCCCCTGGAGCACTGTCCTTCTCCAAAGCTGGATCTGAACAGAATACATCCAGCATGCCATCAGTAAGCTTAAAGTTCAAGAAAAGCAGAAGAAGAATAAGATGAGAGAGAAATGAGAAATTAAATACTGCTAGAAAGGTTGATGAAATATCTGAGTGTAACCTTTAAACGACTGGTTCTCTCCAGCGTTTATAGAAATAATTTTGAGGCTGTAACTTTGAGTAACATCTAAAACCATCATCAGACTGTGACATTTTTCATGGCCAGGCTTGATGCAGCAAACACACCCACGGGGAGGATGGCGTCCATCGACTCAGACCCTGCGATGCTGCATCAGAGCAGCCCACCGGGATGGCTCTGGGAATGGTGGGGAACCTCCTCAAAAAGAGCTTGTTAAAATCTTCTGGGGCAAAGTGTTTTGGAAGGGAAACGCGACTGTTTCATCCACCCACACTCTCTGGGCATCTTGGCGGTGTGAGGGGTTTTGGGGGGTGGTGTTAGCCATGAGATGGACACTCATGGCATGCTCAAATACGCCAGCGTGACCCACAGTACACCCAGCTGCAACCAGAGCAAAGGGATGCAGGACTGCAGTGTGGCTTTGGAGGGGGTTTGCAAGATGAGATCTGTTCATGTTATTAGTCGCTTTTCTGTTTGGAGTCTGCCAGGAGAGACCTGAGGTCAGGAGTGACACAGACTGATTAGGAAACAGCAGGAACCTTCTCTTAAAATGATAAAATGGGCATTTTGCATTCACTGGCACTTACCTCCTGCTCACGTTGAAATATTACAACACGGCCCCCCTTGTCCCCTGTTGCTAGTAATTCTCCAGTGTGGTTGAATTCTACTGTAGAGATAATGTCAGCTGGAAAGAAGACAAAGACAATTTAAGTAACTGCAGATCGGCTTTCACAGGCATCCAGAAAGCACCATTTCTGTACAGCTGCACGCCTTGTCAGCACCTCGTCCCCCGTGGGATCTCCGCAAATCTCCCTTTTTCTATTGTCTCTAATAACAACAGCCACAGCATTTTAGAACTTTGCTGTCATGAGCTGAGACCCGCTCAGCACCGCTCCACCATGACAGCCGAATTCAGGGGTGTTTCCATCTCCACGCTGTGCCTGTGCCAAACACAGCCCAGGGACCACTGCAGGCAGTGGGGATGCGGAGCTGGGTGGCGTGGCACAACACGGCACAGCACGGCACAGCAGGGCAGAGCATGCTCCCCTTGCACCCTGGGGAGCTGCCCCCACCACCCGGGGTGATTCCTGGGAGCCAGGAGGGCTCAGTGACATGCGGCACCCCAGCTGTCCCTGCCCTGGCACCCACCAGCAGCTCCACTCTTGCCCAGTGCCCTCAGGTGCAGGACAGGGTGCTGCCTTCACCCCCGGAGGAGAGGGAGCAGACAGGAGCAGACACCTCCGCATTCCTCACCCGAACCCCCAGGCAGAGTAGCCCTGGTGACATCAACTGCACCGGTTTGCTCCGCCCCTTGCCGGGTCTCCCACCATCTATCATTAAAGTGACGCTTTTCACCCCAAAAGCCACCACGCTCGCGCCGCCCCCCGACCAGAGGCAGAACCCGGGACAGGTGCAGCAGGGGGGGGCAGCGTGGGGGGCCCTGGCTCATAACCCATAATCGCTCTAATCGACAGCGCTTACCCGTGAGGCAGAGTGGGCAGCAGAGCCGCTGATGAGCGGGTTTCTCGGGCTATTTTTAGAAGGATGTCAGGGGTTAATTCCATGGCAATTACTGCCCAGCTGGTTGCGGGGCGGCTGGAGCTGCATTCCGTTCTGTGTCCCTCTCGTCCCTGCAGTCCCCAGCACCCACGGGGCTGCGCAGCCCCACGGCGCTGGGCCGGGGCAGAGCCCTGGGCCCGCTGCGACCACCGCCTGGGCACGCAGGGCCCCGGCACCGCCAGACCCGGGCACCACGAGCACCACGGTGGCTCCTGTGGTGTGAGAGCTGTGCTGTGTGCCAGCGGGCACAGCACCTGAGCCACAGCACCTGAACTGTCCCTCCTCACCGGCACACACCGCACGGCTCCCCAGCACACACCATCCCTTGCCGGGACACCACATGGCTCACCTGCACACACCACACCCCCCACCGGCACACACTGATGCCCGTAGCAGCCCCCCAACCTCTGGCACACCGAATTGGCAGACACACAACCGATCAGGCAGAGACACACCCTATCACATGCAGCCTTCCACCCCCAATTAATTAGGCAGACACACCCCGATTAGGCAGATGCCTCTTCTGGGGCGGGTTGTGGCAATGGGAGCCTGCCCTCTGCCACACAAACCACCCCCAACTCCTTCACGCCACCCACTGCTCCGTGTCTTTCCGGGGATGTCCCTGCTCACACTCAGAATCACCCCTGTTCCCACGGCGTTTGAGGAGTCCACCACGTCTGCCAGGCTGTGACATCCAGATGGCCGCAGGCAGGTGAGCTCCGGGCTGCTCCCAATGCTATTCGCGCATCTTCCCCATACTGTCCCACCTCTCCAGCACGAAGCACATTTGCAGTGACCCACGAATGCATTCTGGAGTTCACCTTCATTCATTTGCAACACTTGGTTGCTGTGAATAGATCTAGGGAGAGGATTTCACTGCAGACAGAGATGGTGCTGCAGGACCAGGATCCAAGAGGCATGCGGTACCACACCGTATGCCGAGCCAGCGAGTGGAGCCGTGTGCCGGGGCTGGGCCACTGGCACAGCACTGCAAAGCTCCAAGGCACTTTATTCTCTCGCATGGAGCCCTTCTGCCTCAGACTGTCCCTGCGGGCAGCAGGGGCTGCCAGGAAGGCTGTAACCATCTGCTCCTAACGTTGACTGATGGGGCTGAGGAGCCATGCAGAAGGGCTGAGCTCTGCTCTGACCTATGCCAACAAGGAGCTGGACAGCAGTGCTGGGCACCAGCAGCATCGGCCAGGAATTTCAGTCACTGATGGATCTGGAACTTCTTCACATCACCTGTTCCTCCCCTCTCAGCGGGCTTTGAACTATTGTTAAATGCCGTTCCCATTTAGCAACTGGGAAAACAGATTTTGGAAGGATTTCAGATGGTTTTTTACCCAGTTTCCCTTAGGTAATATGATCTACATATACTTCTTGGTTGTCTCTGCTGTTCTTGCACGCTCTTTAGAACCTATTTTAACAGATCACCTCTATCACCTCTCTGCCAACAGGTTTACAATCTGTGAATGCATCAGACAGCGGGATGCGCAGGCTTTGACCTCTGGATCACCATTTCGTATCCAACACGGACGGGAGCGACCAGCACCATCTGCTGCACCGGTGACCTCCCTGTGCTGTGTGCATGGAGCATCCCCCTCCGCACGGCTCCCGAGCTCAGCTGCCACACACAGCTGGGTCACTTAGTTTTGGCAGAACAGAAAAGGAGATCAACAACCTACTCCCGCAGTAGACACGTTTTTGATGCTGCTGTCAAACAAGCATCTAGGAAAAACAAATCTCTCTCATGCCCAGCCAGTTCTTTAACCTTGGGTTTGCTCAACCGATGGGACAGAAGAGCAAGGACCACAAAGTCCCTTGCATGAGGGAAACCTTTGCAAAGAGCCTGCACTGAAGCTAGAACCTCAGAAATTAAATCAGCAAAATATCAGTGAACAAAACATCCACCTGACCCAGTTCTCCTTCCTACCACCACCACGTTCCGTGAATGCCTCCCAAAGGGCAGGACAGGTACTTCTGACCACTGGTTAAAGGCTGGCAAGGAACACCTAGACAGGGCAAATCCCCCCCGTACCGCTGCCAACCTGCCAGACCTGCTGCAGCATTTGAGGATCCCAGAGAAGCAGAAAGCAGTTTGCAATTTCAAGGAAAGGACACTGGGTGTAACAAACACAAGAAAAACCATATCCCTGAAAAGTTAAACCAAAAGCCACCTCCCGTTCTCATGGGCAAGTGCATCCACAGCTGCGGACAGATGCCACAGACAAAACCAAACATGCTCAAGCACTGTGAAACTTTGTGTGAACCAAATCCAGCTCAGCAGCTGGAACTAAGCCCCAGTTCCAGCAGAGGTTTCCATTCCTGTAGTGGGTGATATCCACTTCGCTGCACATCACCATGACATCATCAGCCAAGCCTGGCATCAGCAGAGGTGTCACACAAAGAACGTGCCAGGGATGGACCTGGAGCAGAAGCTGCAGCAGCAGCTGAGGACCTGCAGAGGCCATGGCCAGGCAACAGTAACGAGCACCTTGCTCTAAGCAGTATTTTTTCATTCCAAAATTACCCAGTTGAAAATATATCTGTTTTGCACTATTTAATCTTCTCCATCGCCAGCTGCTGGTTTTAGGTCATTCACTTTTCAATGAATTAAAAATAACTTTCTGTGCTGCAGTGAGACATTTTTCAGACGGTGCCTGCTACCTCATGCATCACGTTGTCAGCAGAGCCATCTGAAACACCAGGCCGAGCACTGTGAGGATCCTCCAGCCATCCTGGCCCCATCACCCATTTGCTCTGTGCCTGTGGGGAAGGGGGATGCAGGTCCACAGAACCTCTGGACCGACCACTCACGCATGCCTGTCATCAGGATTTCAGACAAGGGTAACAACCAAGCCTGGCTAACAACACACTTTCATATCTGCCAAAAAAATAACAATTCAAAAATCCTCTCAGGAGCAGAAGTATTCAACCCAACCCAAACCCCCAGCGCTGGGAGCATCACCCCCAGGCATCCCTGGGCTGGGCGCTGGCTCTGCTCCCTGACGGCTCGGGCCCTGGAGAGGAAAACCTCCCCGAGGGGTAAGATGGAGGAAGTTGTGATGCAGGAACACAGCGCAGCATCAGATCCTTTTCAAAGATGTCTCTTGACAGACTTGGGCCCCTCCAGCGCAGGCTGGTCAGTCACGGGCTGCTGCCTGCTCACCCCCACCCACCACACTTGAGAGACATGACAGGGCAATTATTAATTAAAATTCACTTGTATTTGCATTGAAATGGTCAATAATTTATGCCCATTTCTCTTAAGGTTCCTACAGCAGTTTTGTGACAACAGAAAGGAAAAAAGCTTCTCTCTTTTTTTTTGCTTTTCCATTTCCCTCATCACCTCCTACATGCTCAGTGCCCTGAATGCAGGAATTTAAAGAAAACAGTTTCCATGGAGACCCTCCCCACCGCCAGCACCCGCCCATCCTCCCTTCCCTCAGCATCACTGCTCCTTCACGCTTTCATGCTAAAAATAGTGAAGCTGGGATTTGATTTCCGCCGTAGCAATACAGTTTTATCAGAAAAATAGGAAATTTATAATACACACACACCCTCCCTCCCCCTCTCCCAGTGTGGAGGGAACATGTGCGCTCTGTGAGGAACGGGAAAATGAACCCATTATTAAAAAGAAAGACGACAAAGCCAGGGGAGCTGCAGTTGGTGCTGAGACCTGCGTCCCTGGGGCAGCCCGGCCCAGAGCAGGAGCTGCCTGCACTGCCACCCCACTCCTCCTGTCCACCAGTGCAGGGGCCTGAGTGCCCCGTCCCTGCTCCTGGAGCATCCCAGGCACTCATCCCCCCTCCCAGCACACCCCACCTGCCCCAGCATCATCAGCAGTTACACGCAGAAGGGCCCTGATGACACGTGTCCCAGCAGGCAGGCCACAGGGACACCACGTGTGTCCCACCACGCGTGCCAGGAGCGTGTGCTGCCAAGTCACAGAGGATGACTCCCATGGTCCGTCCTGCAAGGCCCAGGACACGGCAGGACAGTCACTGACTGATGTCAGGGGCATCCCTGGGCTGAGACCCTCGGGGCAGAGGGGTGTCCCCCAGCCCCCAGCACTCTGCCACAGGCCCCACATCATGTCCCCCCAGCCAGCACAGCTGGCACAGGGCAGTGGTTCACACCTGGCACAGCCCGTGCCTCCCCTGACTGGTGTGGTTTTCCAGCATCTGTCTTGCACAGAGTGAGGATTTTTTGCCCTTTCTTCCAAAGTTGACCCATTTCCAGCGATCTCACCTGCACACTGCCGAACCACATCGCAGGGCTGATCCAACGGGCTAAGGGGGCTGTGAGGGAATGCTCTGCATTGCTGGCATGGCGCAGCAAGCCAGGAAGAGCTTCAAAGTAGGGAGAGCCAGGGAAAAGTCCGTCTGCAGGCAAGAAGACCCTTTCCAGCTGCGGTACTTGTGTTACAGCAAACACAGCCTCCAACTCTGCAGATGATCACGAACTGGGAAGCATCATAAACAACAGCAAACCAGGCTGCCTTTGACCTCCAGAGCATCACCAAGCTGGTGCAGCTCTGCTGCAGCCAAGACCTGTGTTTTTTCTGTAACTGAGGGCAATCCCCAAGAGCTGGGAGTCCAGGAAGGAAGAGCAGCAAGGACTTGAGCCTTGTCACTTATTCCTGCATCCCCTTCCCCTCTGGCTGCTCTCCCAGCAGGACAGGTCCATGACCCAGCACCCACCCACAGCTGTGCAGGTGACACTGTCGAGGCAGTTCCTTCCCTGCTTCCTCAAGGGTGGAGCTCTGCCCTTCTCAGGCAGCTCCCAGCCCAGTGTGTCCCCATCCCGTCCTCTGGTTGCCAGGAATGCTGCAGAGGCACACACGGCCACAGTGCAGCTGCCAGTGCCCCATCCTTTTTATCATTGGTATAAATCACTTGGCGGATGGCACCGCACACAAAGCCTCCAACTCTGCAGATGATAATGAATTGGGAAGCACCATAAATAACAGCAAACCAGGTTGCCAAATGAAGGATTTAGATGATTCAAATCCCAGGCTATGAGTTGTCAAATCCAGTTTAATGCTGATAAGAGTGGGATAATAACTCACTGCAAGCACGTCTCTCCCCCACTCCCCCACGTCAGTCCCCCGAACAGAGGGAGGGCAGAGGGGGATTTGCCGATGGACATGGATGCTGTCCCTGGCCAGGGAGGTCAGGAGCTGCTGCACGGTGACAGCAATCCCCCCCCAGACTGCTGCTCAGCTGTGATGGAGCAGGGCAGCACTGGCTGCAGGAGCGGGGCTCAGCCCCGTGTGCCCCCTGCACAGCCAGCAGCCCGTGGCAGAACCAGAGCTCCCGGTCCCCACCACAGCAGGCAGAGCAGAAAGCTCATCCAAAGACCTGAATGCAGCTTTCTGCCCTGCCTGTGAAAGAGTGTTAACAGGGAACCAAGACAAGAACTTCAGGGGCCCTTGGCTACACGTGATGGGCTACACGGGAAAGGCTGGGCAAGGCTCTGGAGTGGGAAGGGGACAGGGAACAGCACCGAGTCTCACCAAAACAGGGCAAAGTGCGGTCTGCAGGGTCACACAGGGCTGACCCCAGGCCATCAATCCTCCCCTGAACTGTGTGATCCACGGCAGGGGAGAGCGGGTGGGAAGGGAAAAGGATGGCAGAGGTTATACTGGGATCCAGTGGCATGCAAAATCACATGTGATTGATCTGCATTGATTTTCCCCTGCTGAGGGAACGATAGCCTGGTAAACAGAAATCAATTCCACTGCATTAAGCCCAGTAAGGATCTGGTATCATCAGCAAAACACTCTGAAACACCACTGCTTGCCGACACTGCCAAGCGTGGCACGGCACAGCAGCTGCACCTGCCTGACCCCTCCATCCCAGATGGGCCAGGGCTGCAGCGAGGGAGGGAGGCCAGGCTTTGCAGAAATACCACGCCACAGCACCTCTGAGCCTGGGGATAAGCCCAGGCCCGCTCCCCTGCTCCACGGCCAGGCCGGCTCTCTGGAGGGCTCAGCTGGAGCCACAGCTCAGAGCTGGACCCCGGCAGCCTTCGGGAGGGCTGGACACATCGCTGAGCTCTGCGCCTGGGTTCAGCTGCTCGTCACGATGGTAAGATGCTGCAGAGCCAGCAGCAGCTGCTCCTCTTCCCCAAAATGGAATAACTCTCCTAGATTTAAGTGCTAAAAATACTGGCACATTCAAAATTTCCCTGCCCTTGTTACAGCAGAGAATAATTCAGCACTGCCGACCTAGACGAAAGAAACTTCCATCTGGAAGCTCCCCCAGTGCATCTCTGTAGCATCCCCCACCGCGCCTCTTCCAGGGTGCCCACATGGACCGATGTGGATGTGCTCCCTGGGGTGGTGCCAGCTCGGGGTCCCCTAGCCAGCCCTGCACCGCCTGCGAGCCACGAGCTCCTGATGGTCCTGCACATGCCACACAAAACTCCTCTTTCAACATTAAGATGCACAACTCGTTAGCGCTTGGATTAATGACAATTTTTAATTCGTCAGGCTATAGAGCTGTTATACATTACACCTGTGATAGCGGAACAGACTGTTAATCAGACAATTAGTGTGGGACCCAGAGAATCTCTTTACCAGCGCAAAGAATTCTCACTTTGAGAGCAAATGAACAGCTGCTGTGCAGTGTCCCGAGCACCTGACTGCGCAGGAGACCCGGACCAACCTGTGCCAGCCCTGGGGGTGCTCCCTGGCCACAAGGGCACAGCCACCGTGCCCGTGGCCCCTCCTGGCACCTGGAAGTGGTGAGAGCCACCAGCACCAGGACAGCAGCGCCGTCCCCCGAGACACGACTGAGCAGGGGGACAGGCTACATTGCCCACTCATGGGAAGAAAACGTGCACACAGCTCTGTGAGTGATGGAAAGGATTTAAAGATGCCACCTTAATAATCCTGACTGTGGCGGGACAGACACTACGAGTGTGCTTACAGCACTGACAAAACATGCTCCACGGCAATTTCAAAGCAAACAAAACCTATCATGAATCATGCAATTACTAAAATCCATCATTTCCTGTATTACTTCTCTTTCTACTGCTCTTCTCTACATTATCCCTCTCGCATGCACACACACACACACACATGCAGCCTTCCATCACACGCTGACATTTCCACTGTTAAAGGGGATCAGGGGACCAGTGCCTGGGAAGTGATGCAGTCCAACAGCAGTTCCTCTGCTCCCCGGTGCCAGCACCTCCCCACAGACCCCCCGGTGCCTCCCCCGTCCAGTCCCACACTCCTGGTTGGGCACCGTGCCGGCCGCCTGCCCTGTGCCACTGAGCCAGATCCTGCTGTCGGCTCACCCCACCATGCTTGGTGCCTTGGCTCACTGCAGAATTCACACTGCCATCTTTTTGCCAAGAGACTGAGAGGCAAACGACAGAAAACCGCCTCAGTATGGCTGGTTTAGGCTTAGGAATCACAGAAAATCCAAGTACTCCTAGAAAAATACACTCTTAAAATAAACCAGACTTTGTAAAAAGCACCCGAGCATCAATCACGCTCTCCACCCTTTTCACACTAACACCTTTAAACCCTGAGGTTTTCTAGGAACCTTGGGCTCTCTGCCACGAGAATGTCTGGGCACTTCTCACTCACAGGCATAAAGGAATAAGCAACCCAGAAAGTGGCCTGGTTTCCAAACACCTTTTGAGAACCTGTAGTTTCCAGTGACATCGCTGGTTGCTGAGACCTGAACAGCTGATGTAGGAACATGAATTCGGATACCAACAATACCCAGCTCTTTGTATTTAAATGATCCTTGCCCTCAGCAGGAATGCAAAGGCTGTTTTTCGAGCAGGACTGATGTGCTGACCACTACAGCCACCAAATGACCACCACTGCACACACCTATTCTCAAGATGCTGCCTGGCAAACCCTGGAATCCCTAATACATGTAGATCACTGTTAAATTGCTATTACAGCAGAGGGGTCGGTGTACAGACACCAGGGTGGATGCTTTGCCAAGGCGCTCGGCGTGCCATGCGTTCTGTCTTTCTGGTCATCTTGCTGAAGCCATCTGTTAGCTTATCAGCGAAAGCTATTGATTTTTAAAGAAACTGAATTAGAAGTACCCACATGTCAGCTAAGTGAGGAAAATTTGGAAGCAGCAAGCTTTTCTCTCATGTACAGCAGCTGTTTTCAGCCTGTGACCAAACTCCATTACCATCTTGCCCTGCTGTCACTCTCTGTCTCATTATTCCAGTGTGGTAGAACAAGCACGGAGGCTGAACGCTGGCCATACAACACGCAGCAGCCACTACAGGGAGTTCCTCCCACATGTGGAGTTTCTAACAGGACACCAATACTGAGCATTCAGTAACAAGCACCACTGAGAGACCAATTCCATGCAGGATCACAAAATAATTTACAAACATGGAGACTCCCAGTGACGATTTTACCAGTGGGCAAACCCGGACATGGCATAACCGAATGAGCTGCCTGTATCCCCTGAGCCACACCCACTGTCTGGGCTACTCAGATCAGAATTTCCATCATCTGAGAATTATTCTGCTTTCTTCCCCTTCCCAGTTTTCTAACACCCGAGTGAAGTCAGGAGCCTACATAAGAGCATCTCATGGGTTGCCAGTGCATGGGGGTAACCGGGGGGCAGCACAGAGGGAGAAATGCCAGTGGATCTGCGGTGAGATGTGGGTGAGCCTGGAATACACCGGGGAACGGGGGGAGGCAAACCAGGAATGCAGCCAACAGGAGACAAACACCTTCCGCAGGGAGCAGCTGAGCCATCCCTGCCACAATCTACCTTAAAAGAAAGTACATGTGGAAGCCTCAGCCTACAGAGAGTGCTGATATTTGAAAGAATGTGCTTCCTATCCCAATCCTGTATTTAGGGGAAAGCAAACACTAAAGCTATGTGCAGACAGTCCCTGGCGTTTGTTGCATAGATTTGAATTTAATCAGCTAAAGATGGCTTAATCCAACATCTGGGGCTCTATCAAGTAGGAAGACATCACCAGAGGATTTCTTTCATGTTGGGCTGAAGCAGCTGCAGCCCAGCAGTGCTGGGCGATGCTACACCAAGTATAGGGCTGTACCAACTTCACCGGAGCCACCCCACATCCAAGCAACCAGGGCATCTGACATTGGTCACTGCAGTGCTGTGCCAAAAGCACTTCTGCATCTGTCCCAGCCAAGTGCCACTGCCTGCAGGTCCTTCTGCTCGTCCTCCAGCCCATGGTCCCCTTCCCAGGAGATGGCGTGGCCTGTCAGCACCCATCACCACTCTCCCTGGTGCCTTCAGGGACCAGTGGTACTCAGGGTTCCGCCTCCGGGATGTGCCCCATTCCCACAGGTGCATGAAGGCACAAACCCCCGCTGCAGCAGTGCAAAAACCCACATTAACCCAGGGAAAGCTCCAAAGAGCCCCTGCGTGGGGTCAGGCCACAGCACACATTTTGTCTGCTCATCATAAACCATATTTTCTGCCGAGTTTAACATTTCTCCCAGCAGCAGCTGGTGTCTGTGCCATCACTTTCAATTTGCCCCTGGAAGAGCTTGTCTCAGGACATTTTCCATGCAGTATTTTAATTAAAGTTTCGTTCAATTTAGTGTTAGGTTCATTAAGTGATGTTCTGAGCCACTGAAATGAATTGCTTGAAAGTAATTTGTGCAGCAGCTGAAGAAGGAGATTATAGCTATAAATGAGCCTATTCTTTGAACTTTGCTGGTTTTGCTGGTGTCAGTCCGCAGCACGTCAACGTACATCTCTGCCTTGTAGCATTCAGCATCATTTGATGCGACGGTTCAGAAAATGTAACAGGCCCCAGCCTCTGCAGAGTCCTGTCTGATTTCAACATGAAGCAGGCAGCAGCCGACCGAAGGAGACACCTGCCTTCCCTGTGCTCACCGGCCACAGCACCGCAGCAAGACCCGACACTGTGCTGCCCATGGCAGAAAGCACCTGAGTGCTTGTGTGCTGCCTTCACCCTGGGCATTTCCTGTGACCTCTTGGAGTAGGAAAGCACTGTCTCTCACTGGAAAGTAACAAAGAGTGAAAAATACTTGGTTTATAAACTGAAAGTGTAAATACCAAATATTTCTTTTTTGAAACTGACCAGGAATTTCACATGGTTGTACTGCTCTCCTCCCAGCTTAGGCAAGGATCTAATACCCCACTGACACACCTCCTCCTGCCTGCCAAAAAAAGAAATAACCTTGCTGGCTTCCCTGAGTGATAAATCACTACTCAATCTGCACCTGAAATGGAGAGGTCATAGTCATGCTATATTTAGGATCTGCTAGGTTGGGATAACAAGAATTCATCTTTAACATAGGAGAACTAACATTTTTAGGCTTAAAGACGTCCACAGTTGGATCTACAAGAAATACATATAGCAGAACACTGAAGGATCCTTCAATAACGTGAGACAAGAGGCATCCACTGATCACTCTCCGGCAAAACCTTTTTGTTAGCACAAACCTGTTAATTTTTATGACAAGTTAGGTTTGCAAACGACTGGGATTTCAGAGCACTAAAGAGTGAATATCCTCTGGAGCTGCTTGAGAGCTCAGGGAGTTCCTCTGTTCTTCTGCGGATATGCACCATGACATTTTGTCTGGGGGTCATGGTCGGGGTTGGTGCTGTGTGAACAGTGTCCTGAACTCCCACTGCACTTGGGGCTGAGCTCCTACCCCAGGACATGGGCCCCAGCCTTCTAGTTGGCTTGATGTATGCTTGAGGACCTCCCGACACAAACACACTTGTGTCCATTCTCCGGTTCAGACCAATTCCTCAATGCAGGTGAAGGGGCTGCGAGGCATCCTCCACACCGGCACCGTGCTGGGGGCAGCCACAGAGCCACATCTTCCACAGCAACAAATCCAGCTACCATCCCCTTGCTTTTCATTTTCAAGTAATCATTCTACATGGATACTGTCCTTTTTGAAGGAAAATTTATTTGGATTTATTTTAATCTATCTTTAGTGGAAACAGGCAAACAAACCTTGCTTGTTATCACAGAACAAACTCCAGGATGTAATATGCTCCCAAATGGAAGCACGGACGTTAGATCAAACGAAAACCCTCTCCCAGTCAGATGGGATTTAATTAAGTTGATTCTGACAGGGAATTAAAGGTCTTTGCTGGGAGCACTGTTTCTGGTGTCAGGGCTGTACCACTGAAGCTAAACATAGTGTTTCCTGAGGCAGTATTAGTGCAAAATATTTTGGACAAAATTGTCAGACTGAGATAATCTTGACATTGTTCACCCACCAGAGCACAGGCACTCGAGTCACAGCTGAACGTGGTTGTTCTTTGTGATATCTTATTGTTAACACAGTAACATGGCAAAATTAACTAGAGTGCATGGAAAACTTCATTTTTTAATTCTAAAACTAGCACCGGGCTAGGGCACAGCCGTCACTGGAGAGCAGCAGAGCCGACAGGTCTGGCGAGGCCAAGGATGGCTGGAGCCAGTGCCAGTAATGGGCCCGTCCTGCCCCAGTGAACTGCATCGCTCTGACAATGAACAGTGTTCTCTTACAGACCACCTCTAGAAATGATTTCAAGGCTTTGCAAATATCTCAGCTCCGTGAGACAAGAGCTACGCACCCTGTCTCTGTTCCTCCCTGTGTTGTCAATGACAAAGCAGGTGACCAGACGTGACCAGATGTGACCAGACGCTGGGTGACACTGCTTTTATACACCACCCATGGCCTGCCTGATGCTTATCCCAAGACAAGGCACTGGACTCCCCTCTCCTCACACTGCTGCCCACTGAGGCTCACCAACAAGTGAATTCCATGTTTTGAGTAGGGCCATACAGTACATGGGACAGATCCAAACCCTGCTTCTAGTCTGAGTCACAGCCAGCTCCAGTTTGGAGCTCTGGTGACTCCAAGCATCGCTGCCAGCCCCATCACGCCTTTTCAAGCCCAGCAGTGCCCTGAAACACCCATGAATCTGGGACAATCTTTGCTACAAAGGGGGATGGGTACCACGAGAGCTCGCACACGCCCGCTTCAGGTGGGATGCTGCAGCATCCAAACACGGCACTCGACACAGGCTCACGCCAGGGAAGATCAGCAGCTTCTAGTGACAGATGACACGCCATCAATGCAGTGTCCTCCACGCACTGGTCTGTGGCCTGCCTGCTACAGCCTGCAGCAGATGCAATTGTTTGTGCAGGCTGTGGCATCAACACATGTGTCAATATTCTGGAGCCATGCTCTGGGCAGAGCAGCCAGCTGTCTGCATGCAGGTGAGACAGTGCCTCGTGCCGGGGACACTGCCAAGGGGGGACGAGGAGCAGCACCACTGCTCACGGTCCAGAAGTGGCTGCAGGATGCCCAGTGCTGACATGGCCCTTCCAGCATGCCCAGGTGCCAGCTGACGGCAGCGACGTGGACTTCAGCAATTGTGCTGGGAAGCTGCTCCCCGCTCTAACAAAAATCTGGGGATTACTTAATTCAAAACAGAAAACGCAAACTGCGCTGTGGGCTGTGAGCATGTTTGGGCTTCTTTCAGAAGGGAAAAAAGTGAAAATACTAATTAACCTCAGCTGCTGGAAGAACGCCCTGCAGAAACGTGACTCAGAATGGGTCACAAATCATAAAATAATAATAATAAAAAAGCCACAACGCTCTGGGGACATTAAGCGATTACAGAGAGTTGTTATTTGGCTGATTTTCACACTTCATTAGCATATGCATAATTTAACAAGTGAACATGCTGAGGGCTGGCAAGACATAAGAGCCACTTTCTTGAAGCACGAACAGTAAATTGGGGTGGCCACAGTTAGGATTTTTTTTTTTTAAAATCCTGATGGAAAAGTAACAGCCATTTGACTGGTTTGGGTGGGAAGGGGCCTTAAAGCTCACCCAGTGCCACCCTCTGCCATGGGCAGGGACACCTCCCACCAGACCAGGTTGCTCCAAGCCCCATCCAACCTGACCTTGAGCACTGCCAGGGAGGGGCAACCACAGCTTCTCTGGGCAATCTTCTCCCTGGGAGTTACCATCAGAGCCGGCCACCTTCCAGCATACTGTTCCCCTTCCAGTGGGGGAGAAATGAGGGCAAGAAACACAGACAGTTCATCCATACCGAGGCAACCGTGTTTACACAGAGGGAGCCACACCAAGACGTCCTGGAGCGCGCAGGGGCTGGGGCAGCCACACGCACCAAGGGGCACCCAGCGTCGGCTGTGCAGTCACTCCAGACACACAGCCCAGGGTACACACTGGCTATCACGGGGGGGCCTGGGCAAGCGTGGACCCTGCAGGGGCTCCTGCAGCACACGAGCTGGGCTGTGTGGGCATGGTGAGAAGGGGAGACTCAGCCTAAGGAGACCTGCCAGCTAAAGGCAGAAAGATGGTTCCAATGGTGGAGAAACAGGCCTTTTGAAAAAAAAAATAAAAATCTGTATCTCCTTCTCCCCCACAATCTGCAGCAACCACATTTCTAACAAGTGTTCCAGACTGTAATTTCTCCATATTTTAACAGGTGTTCTGTTTATGAAACTGCAAGAGATTTAGGATTTATGAATAATGCCATGGGGTCTGGGAGATGTTTCTTTATATGATTAACTGACCACAGGCCATTTGTTTTACAACAAAGATGCTCAACGATCCATGCATGCTGATTTATTCAGGCCCTGTCTATCGTAATGGTTGACGTCTCCCTGGTACCCTTCATTAGAATCCACACAACGACGGGAGGGATGCAGATCGTGACAGCAAGTCCCCATTGCTCTCCATGATAGTCCATTAGCTAGGGCAGAATTAACTGGCAGGAAAGCCAAGATGATGACAAGGGGAACACAACAACTGACAGACCAGATTTCACCAGTGAAGCAGGTTTGGTCAAGTCCCACTTTCGGGGCATCCCTAGCACTCTGCTTACTGGGGCATTTTTGCACGTTTCACCCACATTTCTGATGGCAGATATAACAATATTTGCTGCAAAGATCGCAGGGCAATCTCTCCCCTACCCCAGCGCTTGCTCGGTGGGAGCACTCCTGATCCGGCTGTGCACGGCTGGTCCCGCACAGCAGGAGCCCTGCAGTGGCTTCATCTTTACCAATGAGCCACAGGAGCAACGAGGATCCCAGAGCGACTACCGAGTCTCCCAAACACCAAGCAAGGCAAAAGCTGGCTCTCTGAGCTGTGAGTCTCTCGGGGTGAATCGTGTCTCTCCAGGGGTGCAGTGCAAATAAACTGGGGGAAGCAACCAGTAGTGCTGTCACAGCTGAACACTCCCTGACCTTGCTTGCAGAAGTATCGCTGCACGGAGGCAGCGTGTGAGAACTGGCAAGGGGATCTCACTCAAAATGGAACTGACAAATATACCTTAATCGTCCAAATTAAACAGCTGATGGTGAGTACCTGGTATTATCCAGGTAACACACACTTGCTTTCCATAAGCACTTGATTTTGATGGGTCTAAGTTCCAGGAAAAGCAAATGTTAATGGCTGCTGGAAAGGTTATTTTTTATTCTGACTTCAGCTCTTAATAAACAAACAAGAGATTTTATGACCACAAAAGAAATCCGAGTTTCTCCCAACAAGTGAAACACAGCAATGCCTGGATGGCACTTAATGTTGTTTTGTTTTGTTTTGCTACACATAAATAATGAGTGAGGATGCAGTACTTTGAAGTTGAACTTATGAGTATGAACAAAGCTACAGTGAGAGTAATAAATTATGCAAAACTATTTGTGCTTGGAATGTCAATGTTTCAAGATGATGCAAATAGGCACTTTTTGAACCTCTCCTGAAAACCCAAAGAAGCCTTGGGACCAAACCATATGGTTCACGTCAGCTATCCACAGCCAGCTTAATGCTTCCGCCAGCCAGCAAGGATTTGGTCAATTAGTTTATTAACGTGTTTATGCAAACACAAAGAGTTGGGGAAAGTCTCCCCGACTTCTCTCTGCCAAACTTATTGAGCAACACAGGGGCGAGAAAATTTTAATCTAAAAAAAATTCAAAAACCCAAAACCCCAGCGTCAATCCCAAGTCCCGAAGGGCAGAACTGATGACGCCATCAGATGGACAGGGCTTGCGCAGGGCTGTGTCTTACCAGAGGTCAGTGTGAACAGGCAAAATAGTCCCTTCTGACCTTGAAAATCCATGAAATCCTCAGCAGAAAGCTGCCATATCAGTTACAGTTTATTATTATATATCTTTGGCTCAGGATGAAGAATATCTAATTATACTAATTGCTTCTGGTTTGGGAACAGCCCTTTACACTTGGATAAAGGTGCCTATAAACAACAGAGTTTCTGCCTGCTCAGGCGGCAGGTCAGGCTTTACATGCTCTGAGAAGATTAACTTTATTCCTAGTGAAGAATTTAATTACAGGAAGTGATTAGCCAAGTGCTCCCAGTCAATACAGCTGCAGTGTGAGCAGTTCAGGAGCGGGCGCCTTTTCCATTACACAGGAAGCCCAAGAATAGCAGAACTGTAGCGAAGCCATTTGGGTTTTAAGTGATACCAGCAAGACCTGGATCTCCACAGGCCAATTACAACATGCTGACTCCAGCAACATTCAGCAGGGCTGGAAAGGGGGGAAACCAATAAAAAGACAGCAGGAGACTGTAACTCCATTTTAAAATACAGGAATAACATCATTTTATAGTCTTCTTGTTTTCTAACTGAATGCTGCAAAAATCAATAGCTTTTGGAAAGTGAAAGAAACAAAGAGTAAACTGCTTGCAAACCCTCCTAGCCAGAAAACAACTCTTGCTGATAAATATAAATATTGTTTTTCCCATCTTTTGGAGGGGGATGGGACAAAAGAATGCCGTGAACATCTCCCATCTGCTTTAACATTTTTCACTATAGGTTAATAATTGTACCACCAGCTATTCACTAAACCAGAAAAAAATGTAATTAAATATACCTAAAATAGCCTTCCAGACTCCAAATAGCACTGCCAAGAGCGTAACAAAAGCTAAACCTGACAATCTATCCAGCTTCCTTTTAGCATTCTCATGCTGGGGGTAACCAAGAGCAATGGTTAAAACAAGCTTCTATTTTAATGCACTGTCATACAGAGAGACCATTTAAACTGCACCTGCAAAGCTCAGCCCCTGTTCCTCCTGAAGGGCTGGAGCAGGAGCTGCCCTGCAGCTCCTGGCCAGGGGACCTGCAGCCCTATTGCACCCAGAGTGACCAGGCATCAGCCCTGGCTCCCAGAGAGGCACCTCTGCAAGGACAGCCGAAGGGAACTGAGCAGTCAAGAACAAATGCCACCTAAAACCAAACACTGACTGTGCAGAATTGAAGCCTTTCCAAGCACTCTGCCAAGACAGGACTTTTCCCAACAAACTATTCGCAAAAGCTTCACCAGGATGAGTTAGCATCATCATCCATTGGGAGTGTCTATTTAACGAATCTGACCATATGTGTTTTCCCGCACGCTAGCCTCACTGAAGAAGTCAAGTCCACTAGTGGATGATAAAGCGAGGTCCACGTTAGTGCCAACTCCCACCAGTGTGTCTGTGTCACCATCTATGAACACCATGGTGATTCCTGTTCGGACCACCCACCACCACACAAAGCTTCTGGACGCCAGGCTGATATAAAACAGATGCCTCTTGAGACTGACTTTGCACAACAGCACTGAAAATTACTCTTCTTCCCAGGTGGTAACACAGCTGCAGGCTTATCCTGGAGACGCAGAAGGGACAGGGTTTGGCAAGTGGTATCCAACAGCCAATAGAGAACTTGCAAGGATTGGATCGCAGCATGTTTTTCTTGTGCTAAGTACCACTCACATCTCTGCATGTGCACTAAGAAGATATTGCTGGATCCACAGGCCACAAGGCCACCAGTCCAGCGGTCACTGCCGGAATCTGGCACACTGCACATCGGCGCATGGGTTTTATGGGGGAGTGGTTTCATTTGAAGGCCTGAGACTGCATACGCAGAGGAAAAAAGTCTTCTTTTTCTGGCAAATCCTAGTCCACCAGATTTCATCACCTTGTCAATAGCTTCACACATTGTCAGAAACAGATTGCAAGGAAAGAAAGAGGTTTGGTGAGGCAGTAGCTCCTGAAAGATAGAGAACAGAGTGCCACAGAAGTCAGGATTCGGTTGTACGGTGGTACTTCAAACCAGGGCATGTCTCCTGTCTGGAGTCATGATGATCATTTCTAGCCAGTGAAGTGAGCAGCTACCCATCCTCCAGCCTTGCTGCATGACTAGCTGGTGAAGGGAAAAGGCATGAAGCAGAGCAGGCAGCTGCGGTGGCCCCTGTTCGGAGAGGAACACTGGCACTGGTTTGCCTCTTAAGAGAAAGCAGAGATCTCTTAAATAAAGAAACAAAGCCTTTCGGAATAAAGCTCCCAAGCCTCGCAGGTTCCCATAGCTGCATGGGTCCCTGGCAGGGGGAAGCACACCAGACGTGAGCACAGTTTGGAGCCATTGCTGGCAGTTTCTCTCTAAATGCTGACCTGTGCAGAGTCCCTTCTCCTGCCTCTGCAGG
This sequence comes from Aegotheles bennettii, assembly GCA_013398125.1. Taxonomy (NCBI): domain Eukaryota; kingdom Metazoa; phylum Chordata; class Aves; order Caprimulgiformes; family Aegothelidae; genus Aegotheles; species Aegotheles bennettii. The sequence continues at coordinate 769,066 of VZRW01012467.1, forward strand.
AGGTCTCCATCACACCCCACACCGCTCTCCTGCTGCCCCAGCCATCGGCAGGTCCCTCACTGGGCACATCTGCTCTGCCAGGGGCTAAAGGGCTGGGAAAGGGCAGGTTTAGGGGAAGAAAAAGGGCAAGAATAAGGTTTGGTGCAGAAGCACGCAAACCACGGCCTCACCCAGGCAGCTGGTGCCCTGAGAGAGACTCACAGACACAGAGGCTTCACACGGCTCCGCGCCAGCAGGTTTTGCCGAATGCAGGCAACAGGCTCAGCCAGCCCTCTGCCATTCATCTCAAAACAAAATTAGTTTTGGTTTATATTGTTCCCATATCCACAGAAGATTTTATTCTAAGACATGTCAGAAGAGAAGCTTGCTATTTTGGTTAGGAAATCAGTAAAATACACAGGTTGGCGTTTGAGAAGACAGCAGAATTTTTAGCAAAATTCTCAACTCTCAGTCTGGGATCAGACACATCAACCCCGCGGGATAGCTGCCCAAACCACAGATTGACTTTATTTCTTCGCCTGGATCACATTTGTGTTTTGAGCTATTCCCGTTCGCAATGAATATTACAGTACAGAAACTCTTCAAGGCTCAGAGGCACAGTAGGTGAAATCCTGTTGAAATACACATTATCAGTTACTTTGCAAAGTTTCCGGCTCCCCTTCAGGGATTCCATAGATATCAGATTTTTCAGTGTTTTCATAGAACAACTTTAAGGAACATGTTCATGAGAGGCCCACCTTCTGCAACTCAGGACTGTTGTACTGGAACCTTGACCTTGTCATAAACCAGCCAGGGAAATGCCATTTTGTTCTGTTTCACAAGTGAGGAGTGTTGGGAGTGCTGCCTGGCCATCAACGTGAGGGCAGAGTCATGTCACTTGACTGTGCTATGGAGGAAAATGCCCTAATCAGAGCACAC
>VZRW01012468.1:137-74438 GCA_013398125.1 Aegotheles bennettii
CCCATCTTCATGACACCTGCCCTGTAGATATTTATAAGCACTGATAAGATCCCCACTCAGTCTTCTCTTTTCCAGGCTAAATACACTCAAGTCTCTCAGCCTTTCCTCATAAGAGAGATGTTCCAGTCTCCTCATTGTCTTTGTAGCCTTTCACTGTACTCTCTTCAGTAGTTCTTTGTCTTTCTTGACTGGGGAGCCCAGCACTGAACGCAACACTCCAGATGTGGCTTCACCAGAGCAGAGTAAAAGGGGAGGAGGACCTCTCTCAACCTGCTTGCCACACTCTTCTTAATGTACCCCAGGATGTCACTGGCCTTCTTGGCCAGAAGGGCACATTGTTGGCTCATGGTCAACTTGTCCACTAGGACTCCAAGGTCTTCTCTCCAGAGTTGTTTTCCAGCAGGTCAGCACCTAACCTGTACCGGTACCTGGGTTTATTCCTCCCCAAGTGCAGAACTCAACACTTGTCCTTGTTGAACTTCATGAGGTTCCTCTCCGCCCAATACTCCAGTCCATTCTGCTGTATCAGCCACTCCTACCAGTTTGGTGTCATCAGCAAACTTACTGAAGATACTCTGTTCCTTCATCCGGGGCATTCCGATACTGACCCTTAGGGAACAAAAGTAGCTACAGGCCTCCAACTGGACTTCACACCACAGATCACAACACTCTGAGCTCTGCCATCCAGCCAGTTCTTAATCCACCTCACCGTCCATTCATCTAACCCACACTTCCTAATCTTCCCTATGAGGAAGTCTCACTGAAGTCAAGGTAGACAACATTCACTGCTCTCCCCTCATCTACCCAGCTAGTCATATCATCATAGAAGGTTATCAGGTTGGTCGTGCATGATTTTCCCTTGATGAATCCACACTGACTACTCCCGATAACCTTCTTTTACTCCACATGTTTAGAGATGACATCCAGAATGGAATGAGTTGTTCCATCACTTTACCAGGGATGGAAATTAGTCTGACTGACCTGTAGTTTCCTGGGTCCTCTTTCTTGCCTTTTTTAAAGACTAGAGTGACACTGGTTTTCTTCCAGTGATCAGGCACCTTTCCTGTTCTTCATGACCTTTCAAAGATAATGGAGAGTGACATAACAATGATGTCTGCCAGCTCCCTCAGCACTCATGAGTGCATCCCATAGGGACCCATGCATTTGTAGGTGCCCAGATTGCTTAAATGATCTCTCACTGAATCACTCTTGACCAAGGGAAAGTCTTCCTTTCTCCAGACTTGCTTTCCTACCTCCAGGGTCTGAGGCACCTGAGGGCTGGGCATTAGTGGTAAAGATTGAAACAAAGAAGGAATTCAGTAACTCCATCTTCTCTGTATCTCCATCACCAGGGAACCCACCTCATTCTGCAGTGGGTCAACATTTTCTCTAGTCTTTCTTTTGCTGCTGATGCTTTCTAGATTGATTTTATTAATATATTTGGATTACCAAACAGGGCTTGCATTTGGTTGCAAATGCAGAGTATGTATTCCTAGCCAGAGCATGTAACAATTGTGAAAGGAATATCAATCTATTCCACAATATAACTTCCTTTACACTTTAATCTCACTATAACTTGTGTTACGTAGGTTTTCTACATTGATGTGTAAAATTGTCCACAGGTTTACAAACTTCAGTTGTGAAGATCTATTTGATGTTCACATAGAGACTATGAACTGAATTTAAGTTGTAAGTGCAAAAGCACATTTATATTCTGAGCTTTATGCATTTTTTTTATTGGGTGATACATTTAATTTTACAGCTCTGAGCTTTCTGAGGTCCTTACAGGCCTTACAGACGTGTTAAAACATTCCTAGTGTCTTTAAAAAGATTAATTAGGGAGACTCTGGTAAGTGCCTTTTATTTTCTAGTTCTATGCACTGCTAAGTTTCTTCTTCTTGTGACTAATGTCAATATCAACACATGAAGACCAATGCAGTTCTGTCATTCTGAAATGGACAGATGCTGCCAACTGATACAGGTGTCTATGCTTCTTTGACATGGGGTATTTTTTCCCAGACTCTGTGGCATATCATTTTAGTTGTATTAATTTACATGAAAATACAACACAAATAGTATAGAACATAAAATAAATGGTAAACACAAGATGATAACAAGCCAATATTTGGACACTAAAGAAGTATCCCTGAAGGGAGAAGAATCCATTTAATCCATTAATAATGAGAATCTACTCTTTGATCCTTTCTGTTCCTGTTACATCAGAGAAAACTGTGAGAGACAACATCTTGCTGTGAAATGTGTCAGATGTTGCCAAAAAAGCAAGCAAAGCACTTATAAACATAACCTTGAAAACAAAAATGTTATGCAAGATAAAAAATATATTCAATATCAAAATTCCACAGGTCAAAAGGAAAGTTCTTAGTGCCTTCTGCCTCCCATGCTTTAAATCACATAGATTAAATACTCACGAAACTGAAATATACTCCCATAAAAAAACAACAAATAAAACAAAAAAAACCACAAACAAAACAAAACGAAACCATGGTTGGTCTTTCATGTCCATACTAAAATAATATTTTGTTTATTAGAAAAGGAAAATAATTCAGGAATCACCAATCAGTATGATATATTATGAACTATAGACAACTTATTACTTGTGTGGCAGAATTGATGAAAAATTTTCATAAGCATTTATTGAGATAGCTAGTGAAGACTTCACAACTGATAGCACATTTTGATTTTTCATCAGGCTGACCAGGCATACGCATCTGTCCTCTGGACTAGTAAAAACTGACTATTGGTCTTGCAACCTTGGGCTACAGGTACATTGAACCAATACAACTGAAGTGCAGGTCCAAGATCAGCTCCAGAGAAGAAGGACAGCTAAGGACAACAGAGCTGTAATTCCAGTGAGAGTTGTGTGGCAGATCGATTGGATGCAGTTAAGAAATAACATCATTACTTAACTGGAATTTTTTACTGTAATAGTATTCATATATTAAAATTTTATATGGAATGTCACAATCACTTTATTGGTTTGTATAGGTTTTAGTGTCTGTTGCTACAGAAATAGTATGTTTTCATTATTTTTGTGCTAATGTGAAAGTAATATCCTTTTCCATTCTTCTTCCTTGTTTTCAAGGGTAGTGATGCTTCTGATTTCTTTTTTTTTTTTTTAGACTTAAAGGTTAGGTGGATGATTTGGAGGTGACATTGTACGAGATCACAGAACATTATGTCCAAATACACTAGCATCTAAATTCTGCTTGTTTCATTTTGCACAAGTGGCCATGCACTATTAAGACAAAAAAAGATAAAATTCATAAACAGACACAAGTTTCTTAACTCTGAAAGCAAAATAGATACAAGCCAAGTGTATGTGTGGATGTAAAAAATAAATAAATTAGAAGACACATTTTGTCTACTTTCTGTTGCAAATTCTGGATCTGTTCTTACGATCACTTATGAATGAAAATAAATTATATAAGCAGATTCTCAGTAAGTTTTCTTCTGTAATTGATATAATTTATGTGCTTTCTAAGATCAAGTCCTTTTTAGGAGAAAGTTTTTAACTTGGCAAGGTGTCACATTATTTTGTGGTTTAAGGTATGAAGTGCACCATTTTTGATTATTTTGTTGGTACTTTATGATTGGTAAAAAGAAAAATTTCATGTGTCTGTGAGTTTCTATAAACCACAGTAACTGTAACTCTGTAATTTTGATACTAAAATTTTTTTCCAACTCAATATTTCATTTAAAATGCAAATGTTATACCCCACCGTTACACTTCCAAGGAAGTGATTTCTACTGCTTGCAGTATGCTACATGAAGACAAGTTTACCCCAAACCACATAAAGGAGAGAGTTCATTATCATGCTATTGAAAGCAAGCTGGCCAGGCTTTTGGCAGTTCATTATTTGATCAATTTCTTCATACCTTCCTTGAAATAACTAAACAGTTACCTTTGGCCAGGTCTATACAGTCATGGAAGTATTTATTCAATCCCTTGTATTATTTCAGACAGAGACAGACCTTTCTCAGTGGTGTCCACTGACAGGATGACAGGAAGCTCTTCTAAGGCAATGGACATACACGATGTTATTATTTTCCCTGGCTATAAATGTCTAAAATTATGCTGAATTTGAGGTAACTTCTCCCATTATAGATAGAAGTGGAGACTTCTGGAGGCATATAAAGACAGGTTAGATAAACTGTTCCATTTTAAGATGAGGTAGGTTGTGCTCTAGCAGGGACTCTTGCTCCAGTTTCTAGTTACAGTTATAGGAAATGATACCACTGAAGTAATTCAGAACACGAAGCTACATATTCAGTCATTTTCTATGAAAGGAGTGAAACCACAAAAAGAATGTTTCTTTATTATCTGTTCAAAACACTAGGCACAGCAACAGTCAAGAAAAGAACATAAGAATGGCCATCAGGGTATTTTCATCGGCTTATGTAACCCAAAATCCTGCCTCCAGGAAGTTCATAAAAAGATGCCTAGGGAGGAATGCAAGACCAGGAAAAATGTATATTACTTTCGCTTAGGTGGTTAGGTTCCAAATATTTAAATTTTTGAGTTTTGTTGAGCTGCCTTCTCAGTCAATTCCTGACTTCTCAGTCAATTTTTCATTCATTAGTTTCTCCAGACTTTTGTAAACCATGTAGTGTTTCAATATTCACAATATCCCTGGCTAAGGAAACACACAGACAAACTGTTGATTATCTCTTTTGAATAAATAATAATATGAACATAAAATTTTAAAAAATACAAGAAAAGTAGATAAGATCTAACAAAATCAGATCTTATTAAGAAATAAAACGTACAAGGCTAATTATTTTAATGATTTTTACCCTTTCCTTTTCCTTGTTAGAAGCTCAAAGGCCTTGCCATCCAAAAATATATCAGCTGTACCAGGAGTATGAATCTCTTCTTATGACCACTTGCAGTCTCTGTAAAATACCACCTTTCTATTCATTGGAAGCTATAATGAGCCACATTTTCTGAGAAACAGGTGTTTTTCCAGTATTTTCCATCCTTATGATCAAAGCCTGAGGTACTATGACAATTTCCATAGTCTGTACTCTCATTAAAGAATAAGACCTGCATTGACCACCTGTATCATGTGGAATTCCTCTTCCTTCCTTCCTTACAAGAAAGACAGAAACTTTTCCTCTTTGTAAAGCATTGGTTATAATTTGCAGCACAGTGTCAGATGAAATGGATTCACCCAGTATTATAAACCTATTGATTACAGTCAAAAACTCTGGAATTTTCACATACTCACCACATTCATATAGGCATTGGCAGAAGTTTGAAGCAGTGAATGGGATATTTGATCCAAAGAGAAATTACACTGAAACGTGGTAATGATTGTCACATGATTAATAATGAAATGATGTGTAATACGTGAAATAGCTACTGCTTTGTTTACATAAATACATTATAATGGGATAGAGATGCACTTGGGGACACCAAGGGACTAAATTTGGGGATTCTTAAAAAAAGGACATACAAGCCTTGATGACTCTTGAGACTCTTCAAAGACAGGCTCAACACAGTTTGATGAACAGGATAAGGTCAACAGATTAACCACAAACTATTACCCAACTCTCCTGATGTGTGACCAACTCCTTATCAGAGCATATACCTCTTGTCAGATTGATCTTCTTACCTTAGGGAAATCATGAGCTATTTGTTTTCCCTACTTCCAATGTTTTATATTTTATTATGTTGAAAGTTAGAAAAACCACCTAATAGTATTTCACAGTTAACTGCTAGATTAAACTGAAACTGTCAAAAATTGTTTGACCTGCAACTTACCCTTATATTTGGTTTCAAGGCATACTAATATTAATTATATACCAATTAAAGCATTTTTAATTTTAAATTGTCACAGACCTCTGATTTGGTTATAGAACACTGGCACAGTCATATTAACTACAGATGGGGATACAAGAAATAAAAGAAACACTGGTGAATATGAGGGATTACAGGCAGTTTCAATAATTGCCCCCCTCTGGGGTTACAAAATGCCATATTTTTTGAATGAAATATAGGCAAACATATATGCCTATTTTATAGAAAAAAAACCCCACCAAAACAGATGAAGAGCTGTAAAGAAAATATAACTGTGAGTCATCTGAGAAGATGCAAATCATTATAAGAAATCACTACCATTTAGCTTAAAGAGAAAATCACACAGCTGGGTGTACATTACCTGTGTTCAACAGAAGACATTTTGTTTTTCAGAACTAAGAGTCTGAGAAAGTGCAGAGACTTTTTTTGCAATAATTCTATTTAATTAGTGTGTCCTTGTTAGAGTCTGGTGGAGACTTGAAAGAGAATAAAATCCCAAATTCAGCAATGCAGGAAAAAAGTGAAAATGAATCCTAAAGAACATCAGCCTGCGAGAAGTTAATGGTAAGAAATCAGATCAAGGAGTACAGAACTAGAAGAGCAATGTCAAATGAGAAACCCTGGCAGCAAAATTCTAGCAACGCAACATCCTCAGTTCAGATTCCAGTTTCACCCAAAGATAGAGAAAACACATTTAAAGAAATTTCGCAAAAGGAAAAAGTTAGTTAAGTGGATTATGTAAGAATATAACACTCATTAATACAAATTTGAAAGGATGTTAGGAGTTTACTTCTAATTTCCATTTTGCAGTGTAAGATTCCTGTTTTGAAAGAGCTGAAAAGAGAATTCATAATATACTTGGCTTTTTCACTTGCAGAACAGAATGTTACTACTTTTTCTTTGTTCATGCTGGAATTAAAAATATTATGACATTCATGATGAATAATATTTATGAACATTGCTGGATCATTATTTGTATTTTATCCCAGGAATGCTTTCATTTCAGTAATTAAAGTGATTTTTAATGCTTATTAACAACATGTTTTTAAAGAATTACTAATTATTTGGGTTAAAAATACAGTAGACTTGCAGTTGAATAGTCTTTCAAGGAACACCTGTTGATAAACACTAGGCTTTGACAGAACATAAAGACTTAAATTACCTATCGTGATTTTTGACACTCCATCTTTCAAGTAATTTTATTAACGTAATCACAATTTTCATTCTAATTGCTTCTGACTCTGATATTGCTATAAAGACATATTTTGAGTCATAAAGGTTAGGATTTGCCTAAGGGTTCTGTTTATTTTTCTACAAGGTCATCCAAGGTGTATGGAATATATTCAGTGTTGGTGAGAGACATCTGTTCTGGAACAGGACAGGCAGTGTCTGTGTTTGGGAGAGAGATTCTTACCAATGGAGTCTGAAGAACAATTGAGCTGACAAACTGTAAATGCTTGTTTCAAGAAGAAATATAGACTCTTATAACTACACTGTCATGGAGCTTGCGTCCTTATCTAATGTGTAAACACCTGTTTGATTAAAACTAATGTTTGAGTGACTGAATCCAGAGCCGAATGTGATCTAAGTTTTCCTGCAGAACATAGGGAATCATTTACCAGATGAGTCAGATGGTAAATGGAAGTATTTGTAGGAAAAGAAGTTCAGTGCAGATTGTATTTTTTGTGATTTATGTTTCATGAAAACATGTTCTTATTCATAAATTATATTAAACAAATAATAATAAAAAACAACAACCAAAACCCCTAGAAAAGTAATTAAGACTAAAGATTTCAGGAATTTTCACACAATTGGTATAATGTCTAGATAAATGATAGGATGCATACAACTTCTTGATAATTCAGAATAGGTTTTTTTCAGATGAGTATATGACAATAAACAAACATTACTACCCACTGGAATTTATGCATTGTGTACCTGGAGCACACAGAACTTAGGCATGACAAAGAGTTTTATTTCTCCTTTTCTACAGAATAGATCAAACTTTGCCAAATTTCACAGCTTAAAATTAGATGGTTTTCCTATTCTAGCTTCTTTTTATTTGTGTTTCCTCAGGAGTGGCAAATAGTGGCACAAAAAAAAAAAAGCATTTGGATTCATTGAGATTCCAGATCCTGCTTTGCACTTATTGTCACTGCTTTAAACAGACATTTAAAGACATCTCAGGTATCTTTCTTCATCTTTTTCATGTGTCAAGCTACAAAATAGCAAGGGATATGTTACCATCGTTGCCTGATTCCAGGTCTCATTTTCTTCTTGTATAAGCTTTTTTCCCTCTGCAAAGAGAAAATAAAACAGTTACAGAATCACCAAATCACAGAGTCAGTAAAGTTGTAAGGGACCGCAGTAGGTCATCTGGTCCAACCTTCCTGCCCAAGAAGGATCGTCCTAGAGCACATGGCACAGGATTGCATCCAAATGGTTCTGGAGTATCTCCAGTGAGGGAGACTCCACAACCTCTCTGGGCAACCTGTTCCAGTGTGTGGTAACTCGCACAGTAAAGAAGTTCTTCCTCATGTTCAGGTGGAACTTCCTGTGCCTCAGCTTCTGCCCATTGCCTCTTGTTCTATTGGTTGGCACTACTAAAAAGAGACAGACTCCATCCCCTTGACACCCACTCTTTGGGTATTTATATTTATATATATATATTAATAAGATCTCCTCTCAATCGTCTTTTCTTGGGGCAGAACAGGCCCAATTCCCTCAGCCTTTCCTTGTAGGGGAGATTCTGCAGACCCTTGACCAAATTAGTGGCTCTCCATTGGACTTGCTCCAGGAGCTTCATGTCTCTCTTGTACTGTGGAGTCCAGAACTGCACACAGTACTCCAAATGTAGCCTCACCAGGGCTGAGAAGACAGGTAGGATCAACTCCCTCAACCTGCTGGCAATGCTCTTCCTAATACACCCCAGGATTCCATTGGCCTTCTTGGCCACAAGGGTGCACTGTAGTCTCATGGACAACTTGTCCACCAGGACCCCTCGGTCCCTCTCCTTAGCGCAGCTTTCCAGCAGGTCAGCCCCCAGTCTGTAGTGGTGCATGGGGTTGTTCCTCCCGAGGTGTAGGACCCTGCAGCTGCCCTTGTCGAACTTCAGAAGGTTTTTCTCTGTCCATCTCTCCAACCTATTCTTCATGTTCTATCAAAAGGTACTCACCTTGAACATGTAGAAACAGTTTTTAAAAAGCATGAACCAAGAACGTCTTTTCCTGAGACATATAACTGAATTTAATCTGCAATGAAAACTTAATGAAGTAATACTGCAAACATGATAACAACTGAGGTCCAGTACCTATTTCTCTGTAATAAACAAGGTGTCTAAAAACTTAGAGATGTTAAAAGTGATCTATGTGTAATGTGTTGAATGAGTTCTCAGTCCTAAATTAAGTGCTCAAGATACTCCTTGAAGTATATGAGAGAATCAGAGGTCCAAGGAGATCTCAAAAAGAGTAAGGAATTACTTTTGCAAGTTTTTGCACAGAAGATGTTGAGATGGGCTTATGTGCATAAATATTTCTTCATCAGGTTCATAGATGATGCCACACATTGATAGTAATGACAATTGTCACTTTGGGGGAAAAAAACAAAACAAAACAAGACAAAACAAACAAACACGGAATGGGGAAAGAGGGAAAGGGAGATATTATCAGACACAAGGAATGGATTAACTATTTGTCAATAGAATTAACCAAATCCAAAAATAGCATTATTTTTTAAAGTGCATATGGGGCACATGTATTTTTACCATCATTTGAAACAAACTTCACTTACACAAAAAACTTACAGAAAGGCTTGAATATGCTTTTGCTACATCACCAATTTGGAAGTTATTCTTACTGAAGTTTCCATAGAAGAGATTCATATCACTGTTATGAATCTCTCACAAAGCAATCAGAAAATTAAGGAGCATGGAAAAAGCTCTTTGTGTGTCAGAAAAGACATACAGTTACTTTTAGAAGTATCAAAATTATAGGGAGATATAGCTCCTTATTATGTAAAAGTACGAAATATATGGGTCTCTCTGGTCAGATTACAAGGGTCATTCTCTTGGAAGGCAAGAAGAACTAAAAATATTTCATGCTGGCCTTGTCTTCTATTAATAAACAGTGTACTGTTTCTGTCTATAACATCTCAAAAAGGACTGTATTATTTATCAGCAGTTATAGTCTGCTTATGACCTGAAAGCATAAACATCTTGAAGTTTAAATTATAAGGACAAAATTGGATGAGCTCAACTGTATAGAGCATGATATTTTCAAAATCATCTCAGGTGTACTTATTTAAAACTCTAAATTTGTCCTCCTGTCTTTGGAACAGAGGTGACACAAAGTATAACTTGTGAAGAGGAGACACATTATTTTCTGATAAAATAATCTCATAACATTTGGCTGAAAAATCAGTATGCTGTAGTTCTGTCTCTGTTACAAAGTCAAATCATTTAATCTCCCTGGTTGAGATTCACTTCCAATCTGCAACAGATTTATGCATCCTCTGAGACTGAGCTTGAGGAAGTTAGTGATGCATAGACCTGAGTGAATTTACTCTCTTACTTTGTTCCTTGTATGAAAATCCGGAATAACAGCTTCTCTACCTGTAAGAGTTAGATGTATTTTAATAATACCTTTGATCCTTCACACACTGCAGTTGTGGAGACTGTATTTGTAACATTCTTTGTGTAGGTTTTGTAGCAGTTCTGCTCCAAAATCATGTGAATAGTTTCACACAATTGATCTATTTATTTCAATACAAAATGTAGCATAAAGTACCTCTTAATTAAAGATGCTTTATTTTGTGCCTGAATATATCTAAGCTTTGGCTATGCATACAAGCATGCTTCTGAGAATGTTTTTTAGTACTATATTTTTCATATGTGGAATCTGTAGAATTATGCAGCTGACAAAATACAATAGCTCTCATGCATACTTTTTAGACTGAAGTGATACAATTCAGTGTTTCTCTGTTCATGATGAAGCATTGCTTGAACAATTGTGAACCACTGAACTTTAAATATTCCTTGTCTGAGAACAATTCAAGGCCATCAGATAATGTGGCAACCATTCATTTTGCAGCAAAGCGTGTGGCTCAGAGATGGAATATTTAACACAAGAAACACTCTTAACATTTTTTAGAAGTACCAGCAGCCCACTGCTGATATTTCCCTGAAATGAACGAGCTGTCTTTTTTTATTCATTATTTACTCCTTTTCCTTTTAACTGAAATCAGTTTAGGGTGGGGTCTGTGTGTGGGAATAATAAAAAGAAAAGACAATATTCCCTTGGTGGGTCTTATTTCATCACTGACAGAGTTTGACTCAAGACTTTGTATTATGGAGTCTGATATTTTTCATTTTATATTAACAGGATTTTAACCATATCCTTATTAATTACCCTTATTAATTCTAAATTCTTGGCTTAACACTTCCCATGTAAATGAATTCTGTAATTTGATTTTTCACAAAACAAATGTATGTTTTTTCTGTATATGCTATTTTTCAATGTATTAAGTTATTCCTTTGCTTTTATATTACAGGAAATTTCCACATTTACTGAGTCTAGAACCCCCATATCCAGTCTTCATTACATTATTTTACTGAATTCATAGAGTTATAACAAAATTTTGGTTCCACTGTTGTCCTCTTCGTGAAACCTGTTCCTATGCTTAACTACTGTATTGAAAAACTTTTTCTTATGTCTAATCAAAATTTCCCTTTTTGCAAGTTCTATCCATTGCTCTCTGTCCTGTTGCTGTGCTCCTTTGAGTAGTCTAGTACTGTATTTTCTAGAACCAACCATTAGATAAATGAAAACTATAGTTAAATTCTCCTTCTCTTCCCTTCATTAAACTAAGTAAACTCAGTTTGTCATCGTACGGTTGTATCCTGATATAAACAAAATAGTTTATGCAAATAATTTTGATTTCAGAACAGTAACACTGTTATGGATAAATGTATACAATTGAATAGTAGTTGCAAAACCATAATCTATTACGGATGCATGCAAACGTGCAGATACAATCACACACAAACACTTCTAATAACCACTGCTCTCTAGAATGAATTTTCAATGATCATAAAACAAGGATGCATGCAAGATCAGGTCACTTAACAGGAACATATTGGAGTACACTGGGGCTACCAGAAAGTCACTTCTGGAAAACTCTGCCACAATAAAGTATCTTAAAAAAATGTTAAGAAACATTTGAGAAATATGAGTTGTGCTATCAAGGAATTACTTCTCAATGGAGTCACAAGTCATGGAGCCACATATGAAAATAATACCAAAAAACTGTATGTTGAAGGATGCAAAATAAAAATAGGAGTGCAGTTTGGGAAAATATCTCAATTGTTATATTGGGATTGTCTAATATTATAAAGTATATAATATTTTGAAGTTTCCCACAACAAATAACATAGATAAAATTATTTTTATATAGTTTATATTAGATTGCAGCATAAACCAGTAGTTGTCTGGGCTCTGCTGCTTCAAGACAGGGTAGGCAGAACTGGCTTTCTGCAATTTTACCTGTGTAAGAGTTATCTCAAAGAAAACACATCTCTATTACCTGCTTTCCATCTAGTATCACACCATTGGCACTTGGTTTTATTTTTTGTGGAACTACCACATACTCCAGTTTCCTTTACTCCATGTCCACCCCCTGCAATGTCTCCAGTCTGTCAATCTCTCTTTTGTAATGGAGGTCCCAAAAGTGAACATAGTATTCAAGAAGGGATCGAACAAGTGTTAAGTATGTGGAAATAATCACTTCCCTTGACTTCTGGCTATGCTTTCGTTAATGTAGCCCAGCACACAGTTAGCCTTCACCTTAGCAAGAGCACAACATTGACCCCTGTTGAACTTGTCAGTTCACCAGGGCCATGAAATTCTCTTCATCAAAGCTTCAGCCTCTGAGGTGATTGTCCAGTTGCTCCACCCCTGTTCAGAACCCGGTATTCATTTTTTCTGGACTTAATGATGTTCCTGTTCGTTTGTTCCTCCAGCTTGTAGGGGTCGTTCTGAATGGCAGTCCTGGTACACAACATATTGATCCTTCTTCTGCCCAATTTAATTAATCTTTATGCTATTCAAATCAAGGGGACAACATATAATATTATAGTCATTGCTTCCTAGACTTTGGGACAATTTAAAACATTAGCTAGATATCTGCTTTGCCTTGACTATAGTTAAGAGTGAGGACTAGTTGTAGATAGTTTACGCTATCTATCTTATTTTCCTAATAAGATTGCATAGATATAAAGCTATGTTAGAATATTTATTGCTAGACAAAGGAGAGTAATCTAAATAGAAGAAGAATGAGAGAAAAAACATTGGCTTCCTGTAAAAACAGAACAAACAACCCACCAAATTTAAAAGCCAGATTTAAGAAAATCTGATGGAAATGGCGCTAAGTAATGAATGAGTAACAGAACAGAGATACATGGTTTGATATGACATACACAAAAAAAAATTATATTTTATTATATATATTTTATAGTACAACTTGAGCTAAGGCAAAAATATAGGCATGTCTGACATTTTGCTTTTTTTCCTCTAAAAAAGGAATCATTGAATGTTTTTTGACTGAAAACATCAGGCCTGGGGTCCAAAGAAAGGCCTATGTCCACCTTTCATTTTATCTTTTCTTATGAATTCCTGATGAACTGCCATTCAAAAAAGTTACAACAATCTGTTTCTTCATTTAAATAAAAATGAAAACATGCCATATGCAAAGCTGTCATACTTAAATGAGTTTTCCTCAATAAAAAAATGCCTTGTGTTCAAAATCAGTATTTTGTTCGGATCTCCCCTATATGAAAAAGAATTTGAGACTCTAGGATTAGAATTCAAGGGAAATTAAGCTGTATTTACAGAAAAATCAAATTTTCCACTGGAGCTGACAATAAAGTCCACAGATGTTATACGAAAGGGAAAAGACCTTAATTTTTACATTTTTGTTTCAGAATAAGTACAATCAATGAAACCTGTTTTTTTTCAAAGTGCAACTGCCTCTTACTAAGCTAAAGGAATTCCCTTTGAAAATCTCTTTTGATGGAAAGAAATCTAAAAGAGGTCGAACTGTTGGGGAGGCACTAGTCTTCTAGAAGATAACTAGCTCATTTATTGATTTCAATCCACACGCCTGCTGAAGCACGCTGCTTCAGAACAGAGTACAGAAAACTGCCCCTGATTTAGGGTATCTACATAATATGATATCTATCGATCTAATTTGTTTAGTAACTCAAAGACATATGATATACAAGTTTTCCTAGTGTGGCTGTAGAAGTGTAAGTATATACTTTACAATTAAGCTACTAGTCATCCTTTTTACAAGAAATTTTTTCAGGTTAATATTATACATGGGAATAAGCAGACAAATTTCACATAATTTGTATACCTCCAAGAGCAAGTGCAAGCAATATTCATAATCAGTAACAAAATGTTACATACATTTCCTATACGTCCTCTTTCCTTGCCTGTCAAAAGGGATCAATTTATATTTCAGATAGTAGGCTTTTCTTGCTTCCTGCAGCTCCTGGCAGAAGCAACAAATTTTCAGTCTGAATTAATGGAAGTGACGAAGAAACAAATGCCATTTTGTCACTTTCTAATACAATGAGTCAGGGATCATCCCTACTGTGTGAAACTTTTGCAGATATCTTTACTGCTAAAGTATGTTTTACTATAAAACAGTTTACTTTGAAAGGAAGCAGCTAATTTTGGATACCAGGTACTGGAGTCTTTAATTCCTGCATGTTTGGTGCAAGAGCTTTAATCCAAAAAGAAAGCAAACAGATGACAGAAAATGGCTGAAGCCGTGCATTCAAAATGAAGCTGGCATCTTCCTTAAGATACACACCAAGAGTTCAGAGCCTCTCACTAGGCTTTGAACTTGGACAGACCAATTCCCCAAACTGTGATCCTTCCTAATATTTGTTCAACTTTATTGACATTGGTGACCTTGGATGGACCCTTAATTAGCCCTTAATTAGATCTGCTCTGAGCAGAATAAAAAGACACCATATTAAAATCATAAACAACAGCCTGCTATACTGAGGCTCCAAATGCTGGCAACATCAGTTAAAGGGAACAGATGTTCAAAGCAGAAGAATCAGGATAGAGGGTAAGGGGGAAGTATTCAGTCAAAGTGTGCCACAGGTTTGTTGTATTTTTAAAAATTTCTTGTCACCTCATGTGTCACTTTAATGTTGCCTTTCTAAAAGAAGACCTTTCAATTACTGGGTGTTTTTAAGCCAGTTATTAATTTTCTTGTGACTCTAATGTATGTTAGAGTTGCAGTGTGGTGCTGCTTTCTGCAACTGGGGCACAGGACAATGAAACAGCACAGTCTTGAGACACATTTTTCTTCAGCAACATTGAATTCAAGACCTCTCAACCTTATTTTCACTGTGCCGGAAACCACACAGAGACAGGGTCTATGTGATAATGTTACTTTCCTGTCTTATTTTACATGAGTGCAGCAACTATCAGATAACGCAAAAACAATGTAGAGAAATGATATTTTGTGATGTTGGAGAAGTGTTCACTTTATGTAGTCAGAATAATGCCTTGTGTCACTTGTATTTTATGAATCCAGATGAATGACAAAAATATATGTAAAAGATACAGTACACAGTATACAACTTTATGTAACATATATAGTATAAGATATATAATGAATAACATAGAATATATAATTTATAATATTAAATGCACAATAACATTTTAATATAACATACGTAATGTTTCATATGATATTTTAAATAATAACATCAAAATGCTGCTGTTTTCAGACAATTCTGTTTTTTTCTATTTGCTTATATTGCTTTTAATAAAGGAAAAAGGAAATTTTCTTTCAAATTTCAAAGTAAAACTCATTGTCATTGCTGAGCTAACTTTATTGTGTAGTTCACAGAAAAAGAAAAATATTTTTTTTTTGTTGACCTCATGCTTTCACAAACTTCATTCCCACCTACTCATCTCTCACACAAAGAGGGTATATTCTATTCACTGAAGGCAAGGAAGAAGTGATCACAGCACTGTGGACAACTAAAACTAAATAAAATTTTAAGACAGAAGCAACAGAATCCTTAATCACTTTGGACTACACATACACAAATATACCTGCCTTCCACCTTCACAGAGTTAGCTAGACAAGATAAGAACAAACTGTTGAATCCACAGCAAAATTGGTATTGGAGAAAATGTATCCTCCACTCCACCTCAAGAGGTCTTCAATAAGGAAAAATTTGAGGACTTCTGAAGTATGTTGAATACAGTTATCCACTGTGACCTGCCTTTTCATAAAAACAAGGACAGAATTACCCCTTTGTACGATTTAATTTCTCTTCATGGTTGTAATTTTAAAAGCTTGAGCTAGAATTTGGAATCACTGGAACTTTAGTAATGTCACTGTTATCTAAAACAGAAATATTTTATAACAAAAAAGGATGATATATTTTATTATAAAATCCTTTTAAATTTAAATATTACTTCTATTCAGTCTCCACTGATTTGGTCTTTAAATGCATTTTCTACAAGGCCTTACTAAGAACCTAGGAAATGTTGTGATATCTGACTAAATGTTTGTCTAAAGCCATATTTTAAAAACAAAGTACTGTTACAGTAGTAATCAGTATGATATCAATCATATCAAGATTAGAAAGACCCTTTACAGGCAAGTACGAAGTAATTTACGCTCATAAGGAGCTTCCTCTTAGACTAGTCAAACAGCTGGCTTCTGCTTTAACGAACAGTTTCATATTTCTTAAAAATTATATAAAATGTTACTTTACTCTCAAAAAAAGTTTAATTATCTTTAAATCCTTCTAACTTCTTTGCCTCAGTGGTGCCTTCTGGCAGTAGAAACTCCTGATTAATTATGAATTTAGAAAAAAAGACCCACTTCAAAAGAAAAAAAAAGTGCTACTTATGAGCAAGGGTGTCCTCAAGTAAATTACACCACAGGAATCAAGATCTGAGTATCCTTTCTCTTCTAACTTCTTCATATTGTGCATTGCTTTTCACTGAACAGAAAAGATGTAACACAGTGGGAAAGTAAGCCCCAGTCCAACAATAACAAAAAGCATAAATTACAGCCTCAGCCAGAAATGGAAACAAAGATAAAAGGAGTCTTTGCAGGATGAAATCCAAAGACAGAAGCATCATTTATTATTATCTTTAACAAACTAAGTGTAGCAGGGAATCCTTTGGCTTGTTATACTACTCACCTCACTAACAAGAATCCCCTTTGATACCAACCTTGTTTTGTCACGTATTTCCTGTGGCCAAACAACATTATCTTTACCTTGTGTGAAAGTGATACCACTGACCTCATCTTTTTCTGTGAAAGTGTAGGACACCCTGATATCTATTCTCCCAACGTTCCTTCAACTTAAATGACCACTGACAGGCAGTAGCTTCATGTCGTACACAAGCTGTATCTCCTGAGTCACAGAGGCTGCAGAATTTACCTTGTAGGTGTTTCCATGGAGGCAAAAAGGAAAAAAAAAAAAGAAGCCATCCCTACATAGTAATATTTCCAGTTAATTTTCTGATTGGACATTAGTGTAAGAAAACTGTAAGATAATAACTGTAAGGAAGTGAAAACTTCTGTTTAAATAGTCCAGAAATAAAACTGAGTTAATAATTAAAAAGTGTAATAAGTTGTAAAAATATACTATTTTGAATATGACAAAGAGAGAGGAGAGAAGGAATATGAAGATTTGAAGTCGGCTGAAAAAACCTGTCAGCCCATCAAGACATAGCTGTTTGTATTATTTTTTTGCTGTTTTTCCCAAGACCAGGAACATTTAATTAACACCCCATGTAAAATACATTGTTTGAAGTCATAGCACTAATAAAATCAATGGCAAAGCTGTCAGAAAGACAGGGTTTCACTAGTAGCTTCTCTAGAAGTTGTTCTGAATTAGATATCTCTTCAATTTCCTATTGTTGTTGTTATGAATTATTAATTATTAATTATTTTTCCTGACCAAGACTTGAAAGAATATCTTTTAGTTTTCATTAGGCATGAAAGAAAAGAAATCTAACAGGGCAGGCTGTAAACAGATGTGGAAGGTGACAGCATCTGCTTCACAGAGGTGATCCCAGCAAGGACCTTTTCAGTGCAAAGAGGATAATAAATAAAGAGGAAGCGATAAACAAGAAGACGCACAGACATGAAGCCAATTAACAAGGGACAGCAGAGACAGTGACAAGGACAAAAAGTCTCCAGTCATTAACCAATGGGCCATTAAGAAACTCCAGGTAAGCTCTGGAGAAGAACACTCTGGGTTTTGTCAGTCATAAAGGGAAAAAAGAATATGGGGACCAAGGAGTGTCAGTGGGACTATGCAAAACTTAGGAGGAAGGATGTAGAGGAAGGAGGTAGGGAGAAGCAAAGGGGTAAGAGGTGGACGGGGTCATGTACAAGAGGGTCTAGCTGTGTGCAGACCATGGCAGTCAGCAGGCTTCTCTGATCCAACCCTGCACCTACCTTCTCCTTAAATCCTGTGGTAGGTCTCTCTGTGCCACCTCATTTGTTATCCCATGTGGATGTAAATGGATGCAAAGTAGAAGGATGAGGTGCCAGTTACTGGGGATATGAGTGAATTTGTGGCCAGACACCACAGTCAAAGTGGGGTGCAGGTGCCTCTGGATGGTGCTGTCAGCATCTGGAACCAGTGGAGTCTCAGACACCAAACTGAGCAGGTGGTGGACAGACTCAGCTGCTGGATGAAAGCTGTACGTGTCCTGAAAATCAACTATGAGGGGGCCAGGTGAGCAAGGTGAGTGCAGTGCTGAGTGCCAGGTGCTGACTGCTGGGATGGGAGGCAGGTATCTGTATCTCCCCTAATCCTGGTACTGGGCAGGGAATCCAGACAAGGCAATGAGACTGTGCTAGCATTTAAGAGGACCCATGAGTTTGGGGTGGCTGTGACACGGATATCTGTTGGTGATCACCAGGGACCTGCATGTGAGTCAGGGACCTGTGGGGCAGGTGGGAAGTCCCAGAATCTAGGCACAGGTACCAGACAGACAGAGGAGAAGTACCAGCACTCAGAGGATCCATGAATGTGCATGTGCTTGTGACACTGGAGAGGGATGGATGTGTGTGTGTGGCTGCGCGCAGGTGTGCTTAAACCAGTGACCTTCAATCCTGACCAGCCAACTAAGACAGTCGGCTGTGTGCACTTACGTTTATGTGAACACTGCATCTGGGTGCTGCTGAAGGCAGTGCCTTGTCTGGCAGTATGTATAATTGAACTCGTGTCTTTGTGTTTGTGTTTGTCTGTGTATGTGTCTTTGGGATATGTGCTTAACTTTGTTACTGGTTGAACCTTCAAACAGAAAAGTGGCAGCCATGACCCTCAGCCTGGGTAGAGAACCTGGGCCTGGAGCTGCTGGAGGCTGTGCCTGCTTACAGAATCCCTTAGTACAGAGAAAGGGCAAAAAAGATATTGGCTAAAATTATGTTTTTGCTATCCTTCGAAGAATTTCAACATAAGAACATACAACAAATTATCTGAGTTTCCTCTAATGACTTTTTTACCTTAAATTTCCTCCAGAATTTCCTGAGCCCTTCCACAAGTACTTGTTTTTACCTACCATGGCTAATGTGATCTCTGAAGTACCTCAGATATTTTTACCTTCCTTTGTGTTTCCTAATTAATTTAATTTAAGAAATCAAAGAAGTGAAAGTGGGCTACCATACTTTCAAGTTTTTATGTATTCATATTTGAATTGTGTTTTAATGGAAAAAATATTGTAGAATGCAAGAACAAATTCGTATGCAGCATGTTTTTCTGTATGTTAACTAAATGTCCTCAATTCAAGGTTGTTTTGCAGACAGTTGAAAAATCATTATGTTCTGTCCTTTCCTCAACATGTAGGCAGACTTAAAATACATAGTAGAAATCTAAGTGACTCATCTGAAGTACATGACTGTAAACAAGTAGAGACAATACATGCAGACCATGGTACAAAATGTTCCTGGATATTATTTTCTCTAGGTGATGCTTTAAAAAACTACCTATTCACTGGTATGGCCTTGTCTTGATCGAATAACAGAAAAAAATCTGTTATCTTACATTAAGAGTACTTCAATCAAGAAATTTGACAAATTTGACATTTAAAATATGAGTGATGTGACAGTCACAACAAGATACACCTTACAGCTACATCAGTGGATTTATACATTTACAAGAAGTATGAATTATATCTTCATGAGCAGGTGGTGTTTTCAATATGAAACTTTTCCAAAGCTATTACTCACACAACAAAGAAATATATCCTTTCATAGCTGACAGGTTTTATATGAAGCACTGCTTGAAAGCAGGTAAAGATCTGATAACACACCATGTAACAGGTCATATCTAGGCAAACATACCTCCGGAGATTTACCACAGTAAACTGTAAAGACAGTGTTTTATCAGTAGACAAAGTGAAGGGGTTTTTTTTTGTTACAGTTATTTTTATATTTGCAGTATACTTTTTGTTTAAGGAAACCATAAACAAGATATCACTGACTTACATTTCAGGAGGGGTTTTTTTATATGTCAGCAATTGTACACATATTCCACGTTCTTACAAAATTCAGCCAAATAAAAAAAAAACATTTTGTCATGATCAATGAGAAATAAGGATGTAAAGCCAACCAGTATGAGATGTCAAACTCCAGTAATTCATGGAAGAACCTAAAACAGATCTTAGACTTGAATTATAAATCAAATACAAAATTTTAACCCAAAACATGCTCAGCCATTGACTAAGTCCAGAAATACTTACACGCTATATGCATCGAACCAGTAGTAAGTAGTATACTTCAGCATGTTGAAGCTGTTCTACCCTACTGCCAGCTTGCTATGTAACTATTCTTCAAAATAAACAGATGAATCACAGAATCACAGAATCTAAGGGGTTGGAAGGGACCTCGAAAGATCATCTAGTCCACCCCCCCTGCCAGAGCAGGGTCATCTAGAGTACATCACACAGGAACGCATCCAGGCGGGTTTTGAATGTCTCCAGTGAAGGAGACTCCACAACCTCTCTGGGCAGCCTGTTCCATGAAATACTAAGGAACTTCCAAACATAAAGATATGTTATATATTTTCACTTTCTTGTGAAAACACTGCTTGTGTTCTCAGTGTAAAACTGAGTGAACTGGAGAATTTGATGAGCTGAAGCAAAAGCGGTCTAGAATTTATTTTAATTAAAAATCTATTAAAATCTGTTCAGTACTACAAAGAAGAAAAGGGACTGAAAACCTAGCTAAATTAATAGTTATATTGAGGAGGATATCACTTAAGAAGGGAACCTATAACTAATGGGAAAATATTGATTGAAGATTATAAATTAAATAATTTAGAAAGATATAAGGAAAACCTAAGAGACCTAGCAAAATTATTTAATTGGACAATACAAGACTGTCAAGGTGAATGGGGGAATACTAATGGAAGTTTTATGGGCATTACTACCTTATAATGGCAGCAAAACAAAAAGCATAGTTCTGTTGTGGAAGAAGTAATCAATTAATATATCTTCTGAAAGAAGAGCCACATGACTTAGCAGGCCAGGAATGATTAATTGTATTAAATCTGACAAGCTGAAGATGACACCATGAGAGGAGGATATAATTGGAGGATATTAAAAAAAGAGGCATCTCAGAACTCACGTGGGTCTTAAAAAAAGGTATGAGTAGAAAAGGATGTGTGTATATGGGAAGGAGTCACAAGTATGGGTCTATTAGTCCAGCTGAAATATTATGAGATACTGTGAAACTAATTTTGAAAGAATGAATGATACAGACAAAGATAAGTGGGGAAAAAAAATATAAAATTCTATGTGGGTTTTAAAAGGAAAGCTCATGCTAGGTTGTAAATGTTAATGTATTTCCTAGACAAGAACAAAGTAGTGTTACCCAAACATTTAATGTGGCTCTTCATGGGAAATTATAAGTGAAGGCTGTGTATAGGGGGGTTGACGCAAGATTGTAAAATGCACAAAATATTACTGAAATTTAGGAACTGGAAATGACTTTGATTTGTGATAGAGCAATATCAGACCAAAAGGACGAATCTACTGGAAATCTTCAAGTATCCATTTTGGGATACATGTTGCTTAATATTTTCATGTTACTGATTTAAGATTAACAGTGAGAAGTTAATTTTCTTGATGGCATAGATTTAGGAGATATGAAAACAGAAGATGAAGACATATGAGATGTTAAGCAGAAATGCCAGAACGAACTTAAAAACTGGAATTATATATTACAATTTATATACACTAAAGTGCTACTTGAAAGTGTGCAGCTGTGGACTTCAAGCAGTTACTTGGAAATTGTTACACTGGGTTGATTTTAGTGTAGAATCTCTCAAATTGACCTACAAAGAGGAGAAATAATTGAAATAAACCTAGAATCAGAAAGAATTTTTTTTTCTTACCTAAGACATCTATTGACTGATTGGTATCCTGAAGAGTAAAATTTCATGTGCCAGATGCATACATACCTGCCAACATCGAGTGTTCATGTTTACATCATTTACATAAATGTCTCAAACTTCTTTGAATTGTAGTCAGCTGAAGCTGGGTTACTTCCTAGCACTTACGTGAATGTTGCACTTTGAAAAAATATTCTAGGGCATGCAAAGTGGAGGGGAAAATACAGAGAGAGCAGATGCGTGTACCTGTCTTTCCGTGAATATTACTTTTGATTTCAGTGAATGAACAGGCTTTGCTCTTTGCGCTGCTCCAAAAGCCTTAGTGGTAGATGAGAAGCCTCCTAAAATGACATAACCCTCAAACACTGCTTATTTACCAAGTACATTTGTTTACTCAGCAGATCTTTCTCCTCCTTTCCTATTAACCTGTGAATGTACTGATACTGAGGATAATTAAGAAAATATATAGATTGATTTCATAGTAGACAAGCATCTCTTCTAGTGGTTTTCTTGGCACTTTTCTAGGCAATAGGCTAAAGTTTATGAACTATATCAGTAAAACATTTTTATTGACAACACCAGTCAATCAGAGGTTATTTGCACATTTGTGGCACGTCAATGATATGTTCTGCAAAATTCTAGTTTTCCAGAATTAACCAATTATGGGTATTATTCTATTTTTCTATTATAAACTCAGATTTCTATAAAAATCATGAGCAGATATATTTATTTTTCTAAAAGATCATATATATGTATATTATCTAAAGTAAGTGATATAATATTATCTATATTCCACATTTTTCATTATGTTAAAGTCAAGTCTATTCATTCTATTAAAGTAAGACTATGGTTTTTAGAATTGTGCCCCAACTTAATTATAGTTCTACAAGGATTTCTGGATTGAATATATGATTGGACTACTTGAGGGGCTGGAGATGTGGGTCATGGGGAAAGTATCCACCCAGAGCAATTTAATACAAGGACATTACTGTTGGAGACAGAATACAGAACTAGGTGAACTTCTGTGTTGTCTCATTCCTATGTTTTTATATTCCCATTAACTACATTTTCTTTTGCATTTAAACACACTATTTCAGAAATCTTCATATTTGCTTTAGTGTGTTGTATAAGTCTTTGTACACAAAACCAATTTACTTCCAATGTGTCCTCAAAATCCACTACCTCCTCAAAAAACTAATCAAGTAATGATACCTGTGAATAAAAGTCGCCCAATTTGAAATATATCTACTGTCACATTACCCATTCAAAGAAAACAAAATAACAGAGTCACTCTCACACTTCACTTTATTTTAAATTTTACATTGAAACTATTTTTACAGTGGATCTGAAAGTAAATCTCACTCAATACCCATTTTCATTACCATTCCAGAGGTCTGCTGCATTCCTCAAAAAGATTCTTTGAGGTTCATAAACCTTTAAATTTCCTCAACCCCATCTTAGAGTACTCGTTTTTTTGCTAAAAAATGCATTTACTTTCAAAATATTAAAGAATGAAGGCTTGTCATTGCCTGATCCCAAGTATTTTCATAGATTTATGTCTTCCATCTTTATTCTGTTGTTCAGGAATGGGAAAATACATAACACTTAACATCCTACCAATGCTGACAACTGATGTAAAGTGCTAGAAGGATTCAGTGCAAGTCAGTGGAGACAAGTATCGTTTCAGGCCTACATACAATTGAGACGTAAGCCAAGCTAAAAGTATAGCTCTGTGTTTCGTGGTTATTTGCTTTAATGTGTGTGAGTGTGTACGTGAATGCATGTGAGAGATAAGATAAAGGGGAATTTATAATCTGAAAATACTTTATTAATTGGAAAATTTTTATCAGTACCGAGAAATAACGGTGTATAAGTGCATATTTTTGCATTATCCAGTTTTTGTTTCTTTAAAAAAACTATTAATAATAATAATAATAGATATTAGAACATTTCTTAATTTCTGAATAATTTTAGAACACCATCACGTCCAACCCTTCCTAAGACAAGATAGTGATAAAACCACATTTACATAGCTAAATGATATGTCTCTAGCACCCAAAAGACATACTATGTAATGACTGACTGCTTCACTGATTTCTGTTTGAGGAGTGCAGGTAGAACTCTGTGGTTCAGAAGAAAATCTCAGCCTAAGAAAAATGAATAATATGATTTACTGAAGAAATTAATCAAAAAAGGACATTGCAACTCCTCAAAAGAACATACATATTTTTCCACATATGAGATATCAGATATTTTCAGTAACAGAAATTGAGTTGAGTAGATAGCATGTGCAAAATAACCTAAAGCTACATTATTGCTTTTCTGTCATCA
This sequence comes from Aegotheles bennettii, assembly GCA_013398125.1. Lineage (NCBI taxonomy): Eukaryota > Metazoa > Chordata > Aves > Caprimulgiformes > Aegothelidae > Aegotheles > Aegotheles bennettii. Next base: position 24,743 of record VZRW01012468.1, read on the forward strand.
AGACCATCTACTTTCATCCTAGATGTTCATTAATTTAGCAACAGACCAGCTAACCTGTTATAGCTGCTATGAAGAGTATATAGTGTCACATATAATTAATTATGTCTTTCCCCTTTTCTTTCATACCCACAGCAAAAAGACTAATGATGTCTTGTTTCCCCAGAGTTATCATCTACAGTTTTGTCAATGATAGATTGCATATAAGTGCTATTGTCAAATAGCACAGGATTGAATAACAAGTTAATTGCAGAGATATCATATCCAAAAGCTACACATTTGTTAAAAAAGTGGGGGTAGATATGCCTTTTGAGACCTGACTCATTAATTAAAAGAAGACACTAATAAACAAAAGGGCCAAGTCTGCATTAGTTATTCTGACAGGGATGAAACTTTGGGAACACAGCAAGCAGAGAGTATTTCTCCATACCAAGGAGCTAATGTGAGGATCAAAATCTCATTTAATGGAAATATTTTCATTGTGGAAGTGTTAGCTTTTTTAATAAAGCAAAGCCTTCAGAATCACCTTTCTAAGGGATGTACAAATAACCTGTTTAAAATATCAAGCTAAAATATGTTATTAAAGGTCTCACCTGAACTTGTTTGCCTGTTATACAACAAATATCTAAAGAAATTTAATCCTTTTACACTTTTTCACTATGCTTGTATGAGGTTCCTGATCTTTTCATTTTCCACAGTCTCACCTTGAATCAACCCAGAGTATTGTGGTTTTGTAAGACAGACCGAAACTACTCTTGCTCTTCTCTTCTAGTAAAACAATTATTGGTTTCAGGTAGGAAGTGTGAGGAACTCCCTAGCAAACATTGATCTTTAAGTCAGAATTCTTGGCCAAATGTTACAAAATCATCAGTATTTTTAGCATAATAAATACTCAAGGCTATGGAATTTGACACCTAGAACAGACTTAATTTAATGTCATAGTTATTAATTCAAATTACTTTCATTTATTTATTCTGGATGTACTTTTGTATTAAAAATATACAATATTCTTATGAAAATAATTAAATTGTATCTCAGTTTTTAAGTGTTTATGCAGTTTAAATTGGAACATAATAAGCTATGAGCAGGGAGAAAGAGTCTATTTTGCTGCATATTAGTTTAAGAATCCAAGAATAGAAAATACATGGAATGTCAAAAAAACCCCAACTCCAAAACACTTGCAAAACAGTACTACTTAAATATAATTTAATTCTAATTTAATTCAAGTTAATGATTACTTAATTTTTGAAAATCCTTTAAGTGGGAATTGGGTTCAGAGGATTTTGGCCTGAGTTTTCCAATGCAAAACTATTGAATGCTAGACCAGAAATACCATGTTTGTGTTGAGTATCTACTAGACCTGGGCCTTGATGAACATTCATTTCTTATTTGATGATGAGGTTCAAGAACTCTTCTGTCTGCCTTCCCCTGCACGTTGTCTTCTTCTTTTTAAAGGAAATAGGTAGGGCACTACAGGACCTCAGGTAACACCATATAGACCGTTTCAACCCCAGGACTACACAGCATCTTTTCATCTGTCAGTGACAGCAGTAGGAGCCCTCAGATATTGTCTTCTACTGAGATTTTAAAAACTCTTCTTTACAGCAGGGCTTTCTCCTCATTACATTTATTTCCATGGGAGGAGGTCAGTCCCAGGGAAAATAAAACTAAGCCATTGCCAAAGTGAAGGGCTCAATATCCAAGAAAATCTCTCATCATTTCAGAGTCAGAAGATTGTGACTCCCAACACTTTAGCCTATCTGAATCTTCTCTTAACAAACCACAGAACTGCTCAGAGAAGACACAGAAACTTGTCTTAAGACCACTGAAAGAAACTTCAGACACATCTTTGAACAATCTTTTTGACTCTCTGCAAGCTCAGGCCCATACACCCAATGTCCTTCAGACTTTCTTTTTTGAGGCTACACATGGCTGTTAGAAATGTTAGAAATATTAGAACATCACACACTTTCAGGATTTTAGACAAAGGCTGACTCTGTAGCTCATCCATAACTGCTGCAGCTAAAGTAATCTTTTCTTACATCATATCTAGTTAAAAGATGATTCCTGCTACATTTTTCTACATTTTTTGACTAAGAATTCTATTTGCAATGTCTCAAGTCTATTTGCAATGTTTGTCTTTCCTCTTCCACCTGATGTGGAGGAGCCTTCTCACCTATCTCACAACTGGCTCAATCCACAGCTGATAATTTTTCACATATTTAGTATGTTAAAAAGCACCACATCCTTTACCTAACCTTCAAATTCCCAAAGCTTTTCCAATGTTATGTCTACATAACACTTGGCTACATAGGGTTACACACTTTAATGACTCTCATTTTAAAAAGCAAACAACCAAAAACAGAGGAATTTGTCTAGTGTTTAAATTATTTTAAAAATACCATGTACTGAAGAGACAAAAAGCTTAGGATTTAACTTACACACTGATCTAATATGTGGTGGAGTTTTTTTTTTTGAACCTATCCTTTCTTATTTGATTAGATCATCATAGCAACTATAATATTATCAACATTTTGAAAAATGCATTAAGAAAACTTTCAAGCAGTAAAAAACTCTTTCACATTTATCCACAAATATAGTCCATTCCTTCAGTATTTATAAACAAAATGAAAATATTATCTTACCTCGACATCTCTCATTTTAGGAGGTACTATGGTTATGCAATACAGTGGTTTGAGAAACTTCGTAAGGATGTGCATATTCATAGTGATCTATTCAGATCAAAGGGGAAATCCTGAAAAAGTCAAGTTTAGGTGATATGGCTCTAAAGAACATATGGAACTTGTCCTAATCTCTCACCTGTCCCAATCTGTTGCATTAGTAAATAATTATACTAGGCCACTGAGAAATCATTTTATTATTAGATGGATACTTTTTTTGTTGTGTGTCATAAAGACTTTTAACAACAAAATGAACCTAGTTTTCTAATGAATTGTCCTTAATCATATAAGGTAGTATTTTCTTTGACTTTTTTTTTTTTTTGGTTAAGTTTATTTAGTACTTGTTTATTTAAAATGTATAGTTATCTTTTTTCTAAACAAGTGTATATAATTATTTTTTTACGTTTTCTTCTTTTTCAGTAGGTAATGGAAAATATTTTTGCCATGTTTAGTTATCTAGAAATAAACAGTTCTGTTAAATTTTTTATAAGTCTTTAAAGAAAGAGAAAGTATATTTTACTAGAGCCTTGCGTGGAAAATTGTTCTTTTTAACATTGGTTCCTGAATTACTACACGTGAATTTTACAATTTTAATATAATTATAAAAGAGTATGTTTGCTAAGCAAGACAAACCACATTAATAAAGTCTGCAGTAGGCACAACTAAATACTGTAGCATGACCACATAAATCAATATCTAGCTATTTCCAGAATAAATTTATACAATAATTGCAGAATAAAGACACTTGTTTTACAGCAGGTATTCAATAAGTCTTTCTGTTGTTGCACCATGTGCACTTAATGACATGTTCAGTCTTTTGGGTCAAGCAGTCAAGGTTCTTTTTAACCAAAGTGAAAGATAAACACATGCTTTCTGTTTCCATATTCCTTTGTATGCATTGCATATAAATCAATGTTTTACATTAATATTAAATCCAGAAAGTAAAATTATGTCTTTTCCAATTCTAGGCCAGTCTTTCTCCATTTCTATGGTCTCTTTTTAATTTCAGATTCTTTGTGATGCAGACTATGTATTACTTCTCTGTGGACCCAGGAGAAAATTCTGAATAATCTTTACACTATTACGAAAATTCTACATCTTATTCTAGCTCTTGGGAAACGGTGAATTTGCCTACCAGTTCAGACTGACAAATCATTTTCAGCGTTTAGCCTATATGCAATGGCTAAATTCACCTAGAAAGTACCTTGTCACACTATGTTCTTGTCACTGATGAAATAAATTACAGCCTGCTGAAAGCCAAGGAGAAAGGACATAAAATTGGCAGCACAAATTATCATCTCTCAGTCTTTTTCTGTGTGATAACCAAACCATATATAGTTGACACATTAAGATGCACAGTTAATTTCAGATATGTTAAAGTGTCATGGCGACACTTAAACATCTTAAAATATCCGAAGTGAAAGTGCTGAAGTTAGCAATAAGGCAAGTAGAGAGGCAATGATAGCTAAAGTGTAGCTGAGGGAGGCTGACCATCACCAAGTTCAATTTTCTGATGCCAGCATCACCTTAGAGACATTTATTAATGTTACTGAAGTTAACATAAAGGTTACTAAATTCTTCTGTGGTTGACAAAATAAATATTTAAAGACCATTGAAGGTCTAAATTACAGGTGATAAAATTTCTGTTGACACATATGTGTGTATGAACATGACAAGAAATAAAATACAGAAGCTAAATATCTGATATCATAAATATTTTTGAAACAATTGTAACTAACTAACTGATGAAAATAAAATTATAAAGTAATTTAGGGAAGAATAATTCTTAGTCTACGATCAGTGGCAGCCAGCCATTACTATAGACCCATGTCATGATTTAACACTGGGCTAGCAATTAAACAAATGACAGATGCTCTCTGTTAAACCCTCTCCCGTCCCAGAAAAGGAAAGGAAATAAGGTGATAGAGTACTGGCTGGAAACTAAAGTACACAGCTTTAATGACACAGTAATGATGAAAAATAAAATAATGAAAAATATACAAATATATACAAAACCAATATTGCGCCTTCCCCCTCCCCTCCAGTAATGGTATGTCAGCATCGAGGCTGCAGGCCAGGCCTTGGGAAAGTCATTGACTGGGCTCCTGGAGTCAGCAGCAGATGGGAGTGGGAGGCAGGAACAGACAGATTACAGAATGCACAGATCAGGATCAAAGGCGGAAGAATGGACTGAGTCCTCCCAAGTTGCCAGCCATAGATGAATAGAGCTTGATCCTTGTGATACCTCAGATTTATACCAAGTATAGAATCATGGAATCATCAAGGTTAGAAGAGACCTGCAAGATAATCCAGTCCAACTGCCTACCTACATCACCATTAAACCATGTCACTCAGTGCCACATCCAGATGCCTTCCAGGGATGGTGACTCTACCACCTCCCAGGGCAGCCAATTCCAATACCTAATCACACGGTGAAAAATTTTTTTCTAATGTCCAATCTGAATATCCTCTACAGCAATTTAAGGCTGTTTCCTCTTGTCCTTCCTATCCAAGAGATAGAAGTATGACATGTATGGGATGGAATACTTCATTTGATCAATTTTGGTCACTTGTCCAGTCTGTTCCTCCACATAGGAGGATTGAAGGTGTGACCCCTTTGCTCCCTTTTGTTTCCAGAACAGAAGGTGTTCAGCAGAACCAAGCAGTAACCTTGGTTCTGCATACCATTCTCTAGTTGTAACTATAAATACCAGCATTACCAGTTCTTGTAGTGGACACTGACTGAAAAACATGCTGTCGATTTCATCAAGTGCAGTTACTTAGAGAGACTTAATTGAAAATTAAAATCACTAGAAAGAAAATTGATTCTGTCCTGGCTCAAACCAGGACAACCCATAATCCCTCTTCTCCTCCTCCCACCCAACACCTACTTCAGTAATCATTTCTGTCTTTCTCACTTGTAGTCCAGGGCATCAACAGAATAATATTAAGAATAAAACAGCAATGATGTTTTGTATTTCAGTCATGGTAACAGTTCAGATGGTCTTTTGGTTGCTAGATAAACATACTTCATACAAAGTCTCATTCACTTTCTTCAGCTCTATACTGGAACAGTGTTGGTGAAATTTGTGTTTGAATAATTAATCTTCTAAAAGTTAATGAATTTTCTCCTGCAGATTTGAAAACTGAGATTTTATTTAGTTTCATGTCTTGGTTAAATGAGTGCAGACTTCCCAAAGAATAGTACTACCTTGACAACATAATGTCCATTTGTCATTAAACCATAAATTTTGCTCTTGTTAAAATTTGCAGTGAAAAAATTAAAAGATTTTTTTTCAAAAGTACAACTCATTTATTTTCCAAAATGTCAGGCTCCATTATTTTAATAAAATCTTAGAAGACGAAGTCCACATGTTCAACTTAGGATGGATTCCTGGCTCCAAAAATTATTCAGTTTTTAAAGATTATATTAAGTATAAAAAGATAAAATTTGGTCTTCTGATAGGAATTTTCAAGAATCATTAATAACAGATAACAATACCACCTAAAATGTGTATTTCTTCACTTAAATTACAAAAATATGTGGTTTGTTTATTCTAAGCATCTGGTGACTTGAGTTGATTTCACTCATTTCTGATGAAAAGAGAGAAAGAGGGGAACTGAGTAGGAAAATTGAAATGTGAGGATTAATGGAAAGAATTGGTAATAAAAAATGCATTGAAAAAGAAGGAAAATAAGAGAAGTAAGGAAGAAATATAATCATGTTAAGACAAAGTGGCAAAACAAGTGGGAACTGAAAAGGACAACATTCGCAGAAATAATATTACATAGGACAAGAATTCATTATCTAACTGTGCTGGTTTTGGCTGGGATATAGTAAATTTTCTTCATAGTAGCTAGTATGGAGCTGTATTTTGAATTTGAGCTGGAAACAGCGTTGATGACACAGGGATGTTTTCATTATTGCTGAGCAGTTCTTACACAGAGTCAAGGTCTTTTCTGCATCTCACACCACCCCACCAGAGAGGAGTCTAGGGGTGCACAAGAAGCTGAAAGGGGACACAGCTGGGACAGCTGACCCCTGCTAACCAAACAAATATCCCATACCACATGGTGTCATGATCAGATATAAATCTGGGGAAAGAAGAAGGAAGAGGGAATGTTCAGAGTGATGGCATTTGTCTTTTCATGTCACTGTTATGTGTAATGGACCCCGGCTTTTCTGGAGATGACTGGACAAACACCTGCCTGCCGATGGGAAGTAGTGAATGAATTGCTTGTCTTACTTTGCTTGTGTGCATGACATTTGCTTTACCTATTAAACTACCTTTTTCTCAACCCATGAGTTTTCTCACTTTTACTGTTCCTATTGTCTCTCGCTTCCCACCAGGGACGAGTAAGTGGGTGGCTGTGCAGGGCTTTAGTTGCCAGCTGGTGTTACACCATGACAACTTTTTTTTGGAATTTGACAAAAAACCCTATCAGATTATAAAACCCACTGCTGAAATAAATAAACCTTGGTGCATAATAGAGAGTCAAAAGCAAGATGAACAAGAGATGAAATATCATAGGTATTTGTCTATAATTATCATGCAATAATCATCTGATTCGTCTTCCAGATTTGTCTTTAATGACATTTCTCAGTTTCCACACTATACACCTAGTTTGTGCCTCAGGCATGAAATTCTTACTTACTGGTATTTATTTGGTGAACTTAACTTTCTTTGATATGCATGATACTCTCAGGTCCTCTGAAGCCAATCTTCTACTTTACTTATAGTTTGAATACAACGTACTAATGTAATACTACAATATGCATTGTCACCTTTCTGTTTTTCTTCAGAGGTCTCAATATAACAGATGAATCACTGTGTACCAACAACAATAATAAATTAGTAATATGAATAATATGACTTCATTAAACTTTACTTCATTGTTTGGATTTTTTAATCCTAAAAAGGGTAACCTTTTGAATGATCTGGCTATCACAAGGTTTTCTTACTTTTTTCTTTTTTTTTTTTTAATAGATATTCATTTCATTTTGACACATATTTAACTTCAGTTGTAAATCCTACAATATAAGCGAATAGATGTGTGTTTTACTGTTTCCTCATCTGCTACATTTCCATTTGGTTTGATGTTAAACTTGTGGTCTCTGTATATTGAGTAAGTACATACAGTCTCCTTATTTATTCACTCACTAATTTTCTGGATTCCAGACCTTATTTGAAACAGATTTCTCCATTGTTGTAAGCAAACTGCCAATTATACAAACACATTAAAAATTCTTACTGAAAATTATTTTTAAGCACATATGAATAAAAGAGAACTTCACAATTCAGTAAATGAAGTTGTGAACGCCTTATTTACCTTCATTTGTCTACTGGATCCTTGAGTATGCAATAGCAGAGATAGGAGGCTATTCTATTAGTTTATTCTGAAATCTAAGTTTCCCAGTGTTTTGAGATAGACTAGTAGAATTTCTTCATGGACTAAACTCAAAAACAAGAAATATATTTTAACTCTCCCCTCCAAGCAAACAGTTCTTAACAGAAGATTAATCTTAACTGAACTAGATTTTTAAAATTACATCTCTCAATGTTTTTAGGTCAGTTTAGAAATAAAAAAAAAAAGTTTTATTTATAAGAGCTCTCTTTTTGCTCACTTTGTCCTTTAGAACCAGCTAATGCTTTCAGGATCCATTTAATTCAATGTGGTATTCTGAAAGACAGCATACCCCTCACACTCCTCTTCTAGGAACGGACTTCCTTCCATAACATGCAAGGCACAGCTGTCTGATTTTTACAACTTTCAGCAATATTTAATCTTCCATCATGAATTCTCAGCTCTTTATTATGACTTTCCCTCTTTTCTACCTACAGCCCTTCAAATCTTTCTGGGAACATAATCCTTTGCTATTTGAGGAATGACACAGTCTTCATTCCATCTTCGTGAAACCAAATTACTACATTGGTCTTCTTCAAGGACTGTCTCTCAAATGCAAAGAATTACTAGGCATCCAGATGGCCACTTGAACATAAATTCACAAGTTAGTTGGAACTGTTATTGTATTGGTCTACAATACAGAAGTTTTCTTTCTGAGGAATTTTGTTTTCCAGTGTTCATTTTGCAATTGGTAAAAAAAATCTTGTTTTGCTGAACCTTTATATATGCTCATGATAATATATTTACAGGGTATTCAGTGGTACAAGTCCGTAATGAATTACAATAACTGTCTTGTCTCCCCTCTTCATGTTTCTATAAGGAAGGCATTTGACCTCCAGGGCTAGATGCCACATTCTTATGCCCTAAATGACTTCACATAAAACTGAAACGTGTTATCTTGCCTAAACTGAAGGATTTATATCTGCTGTGTGTAAGAGAAGAAGCTGATAAAGTCTCGGTTATGTCCTATATTTTTTTCTCATGGAATGTTTTCACTATATGTAAACTGTGAGACTCTTAATAACATAAAATGTGAGTCTCTTCATGTAAAAAAAATCCTAACACCTTAGTGCTTGTGACAAAATATTCCATCGTTAACATAACTGTCACTGAAACGATATTAATCTTCATTGAATTAACAAAAAACTGACTAATAGAGGTTGGTTACTAACTAAAACTTAAGGAAAATTTTGAAAACATAGAGAATAAGGACAAATTATCTTTTGAGGAGTTTACCTGCAGCTAGACTATACAGCATGTAAGACCCACAAAAAATATCTGTATTTCCAAAGTAACTCCTTATAAGCATTAAAAAAAAACCATATTCCATTATAACATTATTCATTAGTGACAAGACAATAAAATTAATTTTCGTACTTTCATTTCTTGCTGCAAAACATCAGAACAATCTGATGTGAAACCATCATTATGGTGGTTTCATTTAATACAAGATCATAAAAATATGATTTTCTCATGAGGTCTTTTTTTCCACTACACTCTAGATATTCCATGATGATAAAAATTACTTTTTTGCATGTCAGATAAAGAAAACATATTTTATTTTATTTTTTCTATTTACAATAAGATGCATAATCCACCTCCCATTGCTTGTCACATACACACTTTTATATTAAAATAGTGAAAGTCTTCAAGCCTGGTCTCTATCTTATGCTGAATCTTCCAGTACAGAACAAAAAAGCCCTAAATAACCTTTTGTTAATGGGAAAGTCAATTTACGATTCAATGTAAAGACATGTGATGCTATATTATTTAAGGCATTAATGAAAATACATTAAAGAAAAATTATTAATATGTTTATCTTCCAAAACAAATCCTCACACAAATATATTTCAGGACACCTAAAACATTCACATTGCTAAAACTAGTAACAAAAAAGTGAAGAGTCTGATGTTTATGAGTTATGTAAAGCACAAATGAAGTGAAGGTCAGACTGTTTCCCCATTAACTTTAGCCTATTGAGGAAGCTCAAACTCTTGCTTGTCAAGAGGCACAGCACTGCACACTGGCAGCTTGCAACCATGGTTGGGCAGCTTCACAGCAATTTCTTAAGCCCTTAGGTAGCAGAAATACTAGAAATCGATCAGTACTTTTTGGAGGAAAAACAAAACAATGAAAAACAAAACATCCTTAGGAATGGAATATCCAGGGGTTGTTAGATAACATAGTGTCAGTTTTCTCTGAAAAAAACCCTGAACCTTAGCAAGAAAATATTTAACTTTAATGAGTTAATCATACAGAGTTCTAAAACAACATCACACACACACACCCCCCGTTAATGTTCTGTATAAATGCTTTTCTTTCTTTCTTTTCTTTTTTTACCATTTCAGATGGCTTATAAGTCTAACTAATTTCTATATGTTTTGCAAGTTCTGGAGGGTTTTTTTTGTGGTTTCTTCTGGGGCTTTGGATATGGTTTTTTTTTTATTCATATGTTTCTTTTATTCATATCTTTTTTTTTTATTAATATCTTTATCTTTCTGTAAATTGGCCAATGGAATAAAAAGCACATGAATGTCTAGCTTATCTTCAGTCCAAGAAAAACAAAGTCTTTCTTCCCTCTTCCTGTATATCTTCCTTGTCCTGGACTTCAAGCAGTGGAACATTTCACCATAATTTAGGAAATTATAATGTATTTTCCCTTCCTCCTTATGATTGCTTATTATGTCTGGTGTATAATTCAATGTGGATTGTTCTGGATTGCAACTTCCTGAAAAAAATTGTTCTATAGTGTATAAAATATCCCTTTTATGTCTTCAACATTAATGAATGATACCTTTTAAGTTTCAGAAAACTCTACATGGTACACATGAGATTAAGAACAACAAAATCCCTGACTACGGGATTTCAAAAAGCATACATTTTTATTAGAACAGGGTGTGAGTATCATTGGTAGCACTGGAATTAAAAATTAAAGCACAGCAATAAACAGTTAAACATTGCTTTCCTTCTTTGAATATGTCCAAATATTTCTTCAGAACAAAGGGTTTCACTTGCCAAAATGGGCATTTCTATTACAACTACAGATAAAGTCTGTGACAATATCCAGAACATCCTACAACAGTATTTCAGAAGTTAACATAAAAAAGTTGATGTGGTTTAGGAAGGTCAAACCTATAATGTCAAGCATAAACATAAGGATTTATTATATACTGTATTTAGTGTATTTCTCTAAAAAAACTTTGATATACTAAGACAAATTATATATTGTTTTGCTACTGTTGTCAACAGTAGAATGAAATGGCAAATAGGTGACACAGACGACTAACAGTGACACAGCTAGACTTAATATAGAAAATATGTATAACACGGAAATCCGTGAGGAGAATTATAGATCACTGTGGTGGGAATAAAATGCATCAGGAATCCTGCCTACAGGTAGTCATACCACAGTCCTCCAGACTGCAGTAATAGGGAAGTTGTTTTTTTTCCTGTGGGTTTACACCCAGTAGCTTTGGGTTGTGACAGGATCCTGAGATGATCAGAGCTTCGAGGTGGCTGTGTCAGGGTATCTGCCCACCATAAGAGCTCTAAAAGCAAGGAAAGCTAGTTTTTTTGGAGTGAGAATGAGACACACTCCTCTTTACATAGAAAAATCTCAAGGCAATTAGGTCAACCAAACCAGAAAACAATAATAATGAAAAACACCCTGTGCACAGCTCTTGCTGTCTCCATTAGGGTCACGTTATTTCTCTCACTTCAATGCCCCCAACCCCAGCCACGTGGCTTTGGTCAGGCCCCAGGGTGTTCCGTCAGCCCCTGCGCACAACCAAAGGACAACAACTAGCTAGAACTTCAAGAATAATTATGAACATTAAGGAATTTATTATAATCTGTCATCCCTTATAAATAAGAAACTACTTTATGCTTTTAGCTGTTAACACCTTTTAGTACTGAGTTAGTAAATTTGGCTGCACGTTGTTTAGGTTATATAATTTTTATAATATTTTGGCTATGAAATTGGTTTGGGTTTTTTGCTTTTTTGTGTGTTTAAAATTCATATTAGGAAATTTCATAATGCATATAAACAAGTTTCTTTGGAGAAAAAATTCTTCCTGAACCTCAGTGTTGGAATTGGTTTGAGCTTGCTGTTGCATAATACATTAAATGTAGCCAAAGGAAACAAATTATGTACCATAAATAAGTTGTCAAATCATATCCTAGAAAGTATTACCAAGCAGTCTTGATACAAACTGGTGAATCAACAAAGAATTTTCAATGAAAACCTAGTCTTTATTTAATTATGATAAAGAAATTAGTGACTAAAACATACAATAAAAGATCAGCTCCCCAACTGAATATTTCTCCTTGCACATAAAAGAAATTTGTTTAGCTGCAAACTTTAGAGAAGCAAAAAAAGTTGTGGGTTTTTTTTTTCAATAATTAAAGAATACATTTAAACTGTAACACTGCTTATACTAATAGGCATTAGAAACTATAAAAAAATCCCTCAAAGATATGTTATTAAATATTTCACTTTTTCTACCAGAAATAAATGTGTTAGATGCAGTTTTGTGCTATAAACAAATTTATAAACTTGTTTTATACATTAACTGAAAAAGGAGGTAGAAAATTTTAAAACTTAGCTGAACTGCACCCACCATCTGTAATCTGGGAACATGCTAAACTCACTTGGACTGAATGTCCTGCCTCTTATAATTCTGATTTATAATGAAATAACTAAGGTCAGAGAAACTGAAAGGTTAAGGTACCTCCATATTTATACAATATGTATTTAGTTAGATCTTCTAAGGAATATTTGAAAAATAAATAAAAATAACCTTCCCATGTTACCTTATTTCCCATCCTAATAGCAATAGGAACTGAAGGATGAAAGCAAGACAAAGTGAAATAATAAAATTAATCAATAAATACAGACTTAAACATTGTTCATATTTTCTACAGGTTTTGAGCAAAGTTTTGTTAATGAGAAATTTACTCTAGATAACAAGATTGCTGTTTGGCCTTCTAATGTGAATCAGGTTGGTTTTGTTAATCAAAGCAGAAAGTCAATCCTAGTGATATCATGTGGCCTGGAGTAATTTTTTAGGCCATTTCTTTTTAACTGACTTTTAGCACTGAAACATTTCTCTGGGCAATAGTGCTAATGTGGCAGATACCTTATGGCTGTCAGAATTCAGGCGTGCTCCCTGATATCTCACTGCACACCAAAACATATCTGTAATTGTACACGGTCATAGGACTATGGATATGTTATGCCACCCCTAGACACTTGTGATGGCAGCTTTCTTCTGGACCTATGTAGGTAAAATAAGAATCCACTGTCTTAAACTTTGCAAGATCGAGAAAAGTATTCTGGGAGTAACATACCTTGTAAGGTGTGCCAGCTCATGGATTTACCATACCTCCTGGTATTATCAATCTGTTACGTATTTACAGAAAACCCCACATCTAATTAATACTCATTCTCTGTGTTTTTCATTTTCTGTGATTTAGGTGTGTTTTGTGAATACTCATTTCAAGCTTCTCTGACAGCACAGGTACTGCTGGATGCATTTGTTTGCATACCTGATATCTCCTGGTAACTAAATGACTCACAGCTGATTTGCCAATGCTGGGCTCAGGAGCAAAATTTGTTTATTTATTTTTCCTTTCTATCTCTGTTTTGTCCTAGAGGTACAGTATAAGTGAGAAACATTTTTATATTTCACTAAATGAAACTGCTCCAGATTCCAAACAGCAACATATATGCACAAAAACATACTGATTTATCAAGAGTTTACTTCAGCTGTCATGAAAGCAATACTGTGCGTATGACCAATCACTAAAACCCTACAATGGAAGGAGGCTCAGAGAAGTTGGACACAGGCAATCTGCTTGTGATGTTCAGGGAAGAGTACATGGAGTCACCACAGCTGTTGTAAAGAAAGTTAAACTTAACAAAAAAGAGACCAGAGGGTGGCTTTTGTTTTACACAAACAACTGAGCCCATCAACGGACTGTGTAAATGACCTTTCCTGCAAAAATGTCTGAATGTCTCTCTGAGCCAGCCAGACCACCATGGGAGAAGTGTATTTGTGGCTCAGCGAGCACAGAGTATAAAAAATGAGCAACCAACAGAATAAACTTGGAAAACAGCAACAGGCTTGAGCTGGTTTCAACCCACGTACTCCTCATTGACTGAGGGTGCCCGGCATTGTAGCAGTGAGTGACTAGGGATTGATAGGATCGTGTTTGTAATGTGATCCAACTGCATATTGCAATTGCTACACTGAGCTTGTATTGTGACTTCAGTACATTGCTCCATACTCAGCCAAATTGAAATCCCATATAACGTCCAATATCTTCAAATAAGTTAATTCGGAATTAAAATAATAAACCCTTCTCATGCAAAGTATCTGAAAGAGCCTGTCCAGAGAGTATTGGACCCTGACATAGGAGTGAAACAGAAACTGACAGCTTTGTCAGCTGCAATGTAGCAGCTCTAATCACAGGACTGATCTTCTCCTGAGGTTGCTAAGAATTAGTTTGATTTGAAAAGATCATGAGATGTGCTTGCTTGGCAATAAGTAGCATATTTGCCGTGATCCCCTGGTAAAATCATTGCATGAGGATCTTATTTTAAAAGTTCTGAATTCAGCTATTTCCCATCAGATTGGACTAAATTGCATCTGTATTTCCATTTCTCAATTTCACAGTTTCTTAAAAACTACTGATCTTGCCCTATATGTCTATATTTATAATGTATTTTTTTCGGCTCTTTGGTTAATTTTTTTTTTTTAATTTGTATATATATATATTTTTTTTTTTTCTTACATTCTCAGAATAGATATTCTCCTGGTTGAGACTCACTTTTTGAATGGACAAAAATAATAATGATTTCATTGACTTTGATGTTGAAGAATCTGGCTCAAATCACAAGGAGTATTAATGTCTTGGCAACAAGGACTAGGCCAGCTCTGCAACTCAGAGCCAAAACATTAATACTCAGAGCGATAATCACACTGAGCCAGAATCTCTGCCTTGCCAGTTAGAAAATGCAATACAGGATCTGAGCCCACGTGGATAGTGTCCAATAATGACACCTGCTTGCTTCACTAATTTCTGGCTGTTGTACAAGCCCCTAACACAAACTGGAACACGCTGGCTGATCCCTCTGTTGCTGTTGTTCTACCTTGATATATTCCCACTACAGGGAATAAGACAGAAGACTAGATGTGTCTACATCATCTTTGTTCTGTCTTTCAATGAAACAAATTCTGTGAATGTTGCCCTGTAGGAAAAGGAAAGGAGCATATTACACATCTTACATTATTGACTTATATGATACCAAAGATTTTTTAAGTTTTTCAGGATGTTGGGGGGTTTCTTACCATGTCTACCTCTGAAAATCTGATTATACTAGAAGTCTGTTATTTATAGTGAAAAGTTTTGATTTTATTCGTAAGTAAATTATTCTTTATTCCTAGAAATGAGTTTGCAACCCATCTTGTTGTATGAGGTATGGAGTTGTTACTAATCTTACCTGATTTCATCTTTTTAATCTATGGATGTCCATGGATTTTTTTTTTTTGTGTCAGTAATATTCATAACCTGACCAAAAAAACCCACAAAAGACCTCAACCCAGACATATCAGTAACATAAAATCACTTAAAATAAACCTATAAGTTATCTGGGACTAGAATGCAAACAATTGATCCCAGTATACCTAGACATTCTATTAGAGCAATCTAATTTTACAAGGACATTTCTATAACCATATTACATGATCTATTCTGAAAGATGAAGCAAAGAAGCAGACAGTTCACAGCAATAGTTACTCTTCCAAAACTGAAAAAACAATACCAACTAAAAAAATAATAACAGGGGTTTATAAAAATCAGGTTGCATAGAGATACTTCTTAAATATGGAGTTCAGAAACTATTTTAAGTGTCTTCTAAAAGAACTTACATTTTTTATAAGTACTTTTGTAAAACAAGTAACCTGTATGTATTAGCTCTCCATGAAAATACAGGTTTAGGAGCATCAGAACACATGCAGATTAATAAGACAGACAGATTTACTGTGTTGCAGGATACGTGTGCATAACAGGATAGTTTAATTGCCCAGAGACACCTGAAAGTGTAGTTTTCAGGGTAGGGTGAAGCAAAGGCAACTGGAGTTGTAATTCAGGAAGTGGAGTCATAGATTAAAAAAAAAAATAATCTACCAAAACCACAAACATTTGGAAATTGCTGCTGATCCAGACATAATGTTGGATGGTAGTACTGTGTATTACATACTTTTAATATCTCTTTTGGAAAACAGGTAGTTTCCACACATGTGCAGTTTTATAACTAACCTAGTTTGGACAGGACTAGACAATGATGATTCTCAAAAAAGTCCTTTTTCCCTAAGAAATGCCAGATTGTTTTGCATATACCTTAAGGTACATGCCCTTTATTCTGCCAATTTGGATCAGATTTCCAACTAGCTGGAAGCTGAAGAGGTGATTGGTTGGCCCTAACTCTAGAGATGTTGATGGAAATTGTTATCTTAACATGTATTCTCTACTTGGTCTGTTTGGTATATATGATTCACCTGCAGTCCCAATGTCACGTTTCAGACTCCTGTAGATGATTGACTGTGAACGAGGAATGTACTCACACACAGTCATGGATCCCTGATAATGGGACATTTTTCAGAGTAAGAAACAGCTGAAACAGTTGTGTAATAAATAATTAAAACGTCCATTTTGATATTCTACTAAATCTTGTTTAAATATATACGTAATATAATGTAAGAAATACATGACATTGTCTCACAGCATTTTACAAAAAGTGAATTCATGTCTGTGCTTCACAGAAAAGTGAAGAAGCAGTGCAAAAGGAAGGGAAGTATGCTACATACACATAAAGTACCTTTCTTTACTCCAGTATATGTACTCAATGCCTCTCTCTCTATGCCAGTATGAAAACTAAGACCTTTGAATAAATGTCTTTGAAGTCAGTGCCAGTAAGTGTTTGAAGTTAACGAGCAAAACCAGCTTCTTGATTGCAATTGAGGGGATAGGAGGAATGACGTCCTTCTTACGAAAGGGTACACAGTCACAGATGACTAGTAACACTCCTGGTTTAGAAGTAACAGAGGTCAGAGAAAGAGAGCAGAAGAAGGACTCATTGTAAAATGAGTGGAGGAATGCAGACCTTGTTCTGTAGTTTGCAGCCTAAAGTAATCAAACACATCAAATGAATAAGAAGTAAAAAATTACTAAAACAATAGAAAACTTTTCTTTCTAACAATGAGTTAAGGTTGAAACAGAAAAGGAATCATTCATTCATAAAGAAGAGGCTATCAAATCACTTTCATTTCAGTCATTTTTTTTTAAACAAGAGACGAAGAATTCTGAGAACTACACCCAAGGAGCACCTAAAGACTGCAGCCACTAAACTGATGGCAAAAAAATGTGTTAGCTGTGCCTTCGTTATTGCTCAAGGGAATCTGGTAAATTAAAGGATGCTACTAAAATGTTATGTGGAAGTCTGCACTTGCAATGGAAATGACCTTTAACACACATTTTCTCTCTAGGAGAAATACTTGATTTAATAGAGGTGTATTGTAGTAAAAAGAAATCTTATCATTAGAAACATGTGTGTTTGGACTGTATTTGGTATAGTAACTGCGATTTCCTTGCAAAACAAACCATGCACTCAGGAACTCTAATAAGGATGATAGTCTTCTGGCTTAGGTACTGTAAAAAAAAAGAACACAGTTATCCATCGAGAAAATAGGATTTATATAAATTAAATATTTCCTTTTGTTTTATGATGAAGATTTTCTTTGTTATATAGAATTTGCTTCAGTTTCAAAGCTATTATTCCATAAAAAGACATAATCAGAACAAGAACAGTTACAGGTAGTCTTAGTATAGTTCTACCTCTTGTGTAAATAAGCCTTGGTCAAGGGAGTTACAAAAACAATTGTATTAAATCCAATTGCATTACTTATGCTCGATATTAGAGATTATGTTTGTCCTTCATATATTAAAAAGATCTGCAGTGATCATGTGCCCTACACACCTAAGGGCTTCATCTCAGCTAATGATTTCCATATACACTCTCATTCAATTTTTTCTGCATCTCAATTTGCATAATAGTCAAGAGACTCAGATCTCATAATTTTATGTTCAAAATACTGTTATGGGCAAAGAGAAAATATGTCTTATGGAGAAGGTGAAATATTTATTGTTAATAATAACAACAGTTAAAATCATTATGCACGTAGTTTTATGTATACCTTTTTCTCTGATATTATGCAAAGCCATCTTAATTTACTATGTATTTTTCACATACATCAGAAACCTGTTCTTTTCACTTTTTTTTTTAAACTGATGAATCCAGTTTTGCCCAGATCCCAGGTCTACATTTATTTAACTGACCATTTGTAAGTTATTTATAGTCCCAAGGTTGTCAGTGCCAATTTATACCTTTGTTTTTCTTTATCATCCCACATTTATAGTTCCCTGTAGTACACATAAAAACATATCTGACTGGGTATGTAATGAAAGCTGAGGTACTCTATCTACAGGTCACTTGAAGGAACAATTAGTAGATGAAAATATGGCAATATATTTTATGGTCTCTGAGGACAGCATGGAAAGTTGTACTGCAGCTTAAATACCGTCGTAGCAAAGCTGCTATAACCTTTAGATTGACCTTTCTCTGTTGTTTAATAAAGAGCAACTATAACTTGATAGAAAACAACATTAGCATGCACATAGTAATAAGAACTATAATGAAGAACTCTTTAGCTACATAAGTTACATTAATATCTTGCAAGAAGATAAAATTTATATTAAAATTTCACCACTGTTCCAAAAACCAAATTCATGACCATAAAAGCCAGACACAAGGAAACAGAAACATATTGGGTTTTATCTTTGTAGCATTGCATACTGACATACATTGAACAGGGGTTTTTTTGAAGAATATATTGAAGGGTGACAGAAGAATATAGAAACAAATTCTACTTATTTTCAGTTGAATTTAAGACATTTGTTTTCATAAACAAATCAATTTACACATTGATTTGTAACTTTGAACTCAAAATAGTTGAAACTAAACTAGATCTTTGAAAAGGAAAGAGTTTACAGAGACACCACAACTTTGTCTAATATTTAACCTATTTATACAGATTTACTTTCTGTTGCCTCCATTTCTCTTCTTCAACCCAGTCTTCTCTATTCAAATTGCATGCTATAGAACTGAGAAGAAAAAACAAAACAATACACCTTCATATTTTTTCACTGACTACTCTAACAGTAAGTCCTGTGGCTTTAATACTCTTAATTTGGGCTCACTATGAATATTAGAAGCAAATTATTGCGAATTCTGAGCTTGTAGTGGTATTTAGATGTCAAATATCCAGTCACAGTGTAGTCGAGTGCGCTGTAGCCAGTAACTATTTAGACAGACTTTCTTCAAGAGCTCCTTTGGCCTGCATTTGAGAATTACTGAGAAAAAAATTATAAAAAATATTTTTTATTCAAGTTGCAAAGTGCCTGTTTCACTGTTACATGACACCTGGTTTCAGAGCTAATTAAGGCTGATCAGTTGAACAACCTTTCATCTTCAAGTGAAAAATTAGAGACTCATAGCTGTTCTGACATTCATTGGTTAATGTTTTGGACAAAAGACCATCTGTTGACACTAACATTTGTCATAATAAGCTATTACAATACTTGCTATAGGTGTTATAATAAAGGAAATTGTTTTCTTCTACTCTGTTTCCGAACCTACATTGCTATGTGAAAAGACAGAGTGCCTTAAAATATGAGAAGCCAATTGCTTTTAACAGGGCTAGCAGCTGCTGATCTAAATTCTAGCCAGGCAGTCAGTAGCCAGATAGAAGCTAAAATTTCATAAACCGATACTTATATAACTAGAACATTTAAAATTTCGTTACAAAGAACCTGAACTCTGCACACTCTTTGGGTTTACATACTCTCTTTTTGTACCACATACTCCTATAACTCTTTTAGGGGAAGAGGCTATCTTGCTATCAATGCAGCAGTTCTTCAAGGTGAAATTATCACTGAGCAGATGGAAATTCAACCCTTCTGACAGAGGGCACAGGGATTGATTATTCAAAATGATGGACTGGAAAGAGCTGCCAGAAATGGGACAAAAGACATTAAAAAATGAAAATAAAGAGCAAATATCCTTGAATCCATGTTGCTATAGATCAGAAGAAGGTGACGGCATTTTGAAGAAAAATAATGATCAGAAAAAGGAAGGTGATAACAGGAAAGGTGGGGAAAAAGAATTGAGAAAGATGTAGTCTTGTACATACATGAGAGGTAAAATTTGATTGACACAAAAGTTTCAGATGTTTTGAGACTGCAAATGGAACCCTGTTTCATCAGAAAAAAACCTGGAAAGCTGCTCAGCAGAAAGGGAGTTGGGGGCGCTGGTTGCCAGCCAGCTGGATATGAGCCAGCAGTGTGCTCAGGTGGTCAAGAAGACCAATGGCATCTTGGCCTGCGTCAAGAACAGTATGGCCAGCAGGAACAGGGAAGTGATTGTCCCATTGTACTGAGCACTGGTGAGGCTGCACCTGGAATACTGTGTTCAGTTCTGGTCCCCTCACTTCAAAAAAGACATTGAGGTGCTGGAGTGTGTCCAGAGAAGGGCAACAAAACTGGTGAAGGGACTGGAAAATATGTCCTATAGGGAACGACTGAAGGAGCTGGGGTTGTTCTGTCTGGAGAAGAGGAGGCTCAGGGGGGACCTCATCGCTCTCTACAACTGCCTGAAAGGAGGTTGTAATGAGGCAGGGGTCGGTCTCTTCTGCCATGCCCATAGTGAAAAGACAAGAGGAAACGGCTTTAAATTGCATCAGGGGAGATTCAGATTGGACATTAGGAAAAATTTTTTCATTGTAAGGGTGATTGGGTATTGGAATAGGTTGCCCCGAGTGATGGTAGAGTCACCATCCCTGGAGGTGTTCAAGATGCATCTGGATGTGGCGCTGGGTGATGTGGTTTAGGGGTGATGTAGGTAGGCGGTTGGATTGGATAATCTTGAAGGTCTCTTCCAACCTTGATGATTCTATAATTCTATGATTCTATGATTCTATAATAGCAATAACTGTGATTTCTTCTTTTCCCACAGATGTCCTCTGTTATTTTCATATTCATAGCTCATCTTATTTGGTACAGGGATAAAATCTATTCCTACATGTGATACATTATGTACAATAAAGTGGCATAGATGTACTTTAATACATCTCTTCTGGCCTAATATTCACATTTTAACTTCTAAAAACTTATTCATCATTACTTACCTCATAAAAATCTGTCTATTCACATATGGTTAAATATGAAAATTCTCCCTTGGTTTATTTAACTGAGGTTATTTAGCTGTGTTTATATGACTGCTTTTCTGACACAACTTATTGTTACACTTGTTTTCTTTTATGTTGAAGTCTCATAGTATGGTTCCACATAGTTATTTCTCATTGGCAACTCTTATTTCAAAACTTCACTTCTACCTCTAGCCTGTTTCTGACTAAAATGTCCACTCAGTTGCTTTGACTTGATCATTAGTAGGGCAGATTAGATTAACAGAAAAATGAAATAGAATAGAATAGAATAGAATAGAATAGAATAGAATAGAATAGAGCAAAATATTTCAATTGGAAGATACCTACAATGATCATCTAGTCCAAATTCCTGAACAATTCAGGGCTGACCAAAAGTTAAAGCATGTTATTAAGGGCATTGTCCAAATGATCCTTAAACACTGACAGGCTTGGGACACCAACCACTTCTCTAGAAAGCCTGTTCCAGTGTTTGGTTATCGTCTTGGTAAAGAAATGTTTCCTAAATATCTTGTTTAATCCTCCCCTTGTGCAGCTTTGAACCATTCCCATATGTCTTGTCACTGCATATCAGGAAGAAGAGCTCAGCATCTCCCTCTCCACTTCCCCTCCTCAGGAAGCTGTAGACAGCAATGATGATTCTACAAATATATTTCCTTATGAAGTGGCTTTACCACTGGAAACTTGTATTTTATGCCAACCTACATGCTAAAAAGTGTTACTATGAGGCTGATGCACACAGTTAAAGAGAGCTCCTGACTTGTTACTAAATGCAGTGTCAAGCAACCTTTTACGTGATAATGAGTGCAGAGAGAGAGATGAGAGAAGTTTGTTTTCATGGGCACTGTCACACTGTTATTTTTGCAATTTGAACATAATTTCATTATAGAGTAACTAACAAAATGTTCCTGTAGTGAATCATTACTATCCTAGATGTGTGGCAAAACAACATGCCGTGTCAGCTTGATACCAGTTTATATGTGAATCTCATGTGTATTCTAAAAGTGGCCTTGTTGCTTTGTCACAGATTGCATGAGCTTTCATAAGCCAATACTTGTATAACTGAAGGTAGATAATGAATTTTCCTCATACTTAATTTCAGAAGGGTTGTAGGAGTTCCAACATTGTTTAAAATCTCATATAATATCCACTGCCTTTGCAGTGTTAATACATGGCCTAGAAACCCTCCTATAATAGTATATTAATGGTTTTAGTCACAGTTATCTTTATTCCCCTTCTTTCGCCGCCCCCCAAAAAAATAAATTCTTAATGAATGGTGTCAGTGACAAACCTATAGTATAAACTACAGGCTTATTTACTGTAACAGATACTTTTACACTGTCTAGAGAGAAAAGTCACAGGTGTATTCATCTAATTACTGGCCAGTCATTTTGCATTGATTCAGTCAGCAGCAGCATTGTTCTTTCCAGGAACAATTTAAAAAATATTTCAAAGTCATTATTACAGCTGTCCAGGTTCTGAGAATCAAATTCAAGATGAAGAAAGTGGAAAATTGCACAGAGAAAAAAATTTGCAAGACAGAAGTTAATGAATTTATTTCTTTGGTGAAAAATTGAGGGAAGCAGGGCATGGTGGACAAGAAAATACAGAGCTAATAATGCCAATTATCTCAGTTTAAACAGAATTCATATCAATGTATTTTAAAACAATTTTCTGTTTTCCTAAGAAAAAGTCATCAAAAGCCATATTATGAATGAATATTGTCTCAAACTAGAAAGAAACAGACCAGTGTCATACCACGAAAGAACCAGTTTGATTGGCTGCAACATAACAACATAACATAACATAACATAACATAACATAACATAACAATATTTCAGATACTTCATCAGTAACAACCCTCTCCACACTCACACATGATAGAGATCAAGCATTTTAGGGGCACAGCACTACACTGGGGCCGGAGGAGATATGAAGCTGCATGGAAACAACCAGTCCTTCCTAGATGGAGCTAACAATCAGTTGCATAGCTGGTCTCTTTTATTGTTTCAAAGCCAGCTAACAGGGAGTTTCTGTTCCTTTCTGTTTCTTTTTCAATTTGGAATGCTTGAGTATCTTGGGAGCTAATATCATTGAGTCCTTTCTGAAAACACAATCATCTCCACTTCAACTCCCTTTGAGACTTCTGCACAGAATCATAGAATCATCAAGGTTGGAAGAGACCTTCAAGATCATCCAGTCCAACCGCCTACCTACATCACCACTAAACGATATCACCCAGTGCCACATCCAGATGAATCTTGAACACCTCCAGGGCGGTGCCTCCACCACCCCCCTGGCCAGCCCATTCCAATACTCAGTCACCCTTACAGTGAAAAAAAATTTCCTAATGTCCAAACTGAATCTCTCCTGATGTAATTTAAAGCTGTTTCCTCTTGTCCTTTCAGTATGGTCACGGCAGAAGAGACTGACCCCTGCCTCACTACAACCTCCTTTTAGATAGTTGCAGAGAGTGATGAATACCATAAATGAGTTCTCTCCAAGGTCAATGTTTTTCTCACTACCTATAGCCTTGACTTATCTTCCAACAAGTGTTTCTATTGAGTTCATGCAGACTCCTTTACTCTAGAAGTTATTTATGTGCACTTTTGTTTTTTTCTGTTATTTGGTTATGACATAGAGTTCCTAAACCTTTGAACACCTTGAAACAAATAAAGCGCCCATTCACCCTGCAAGGAAAAATGGTCTGTAGTTTTCTTCAAAATTTGCATCACTTTCTATTTTTACTGCTGACATTTTCACATTATGTTTAATGGGGGGTATTTAAGGAACTTCTGGAATAAGCAAAACTTCCCAGCCTGAGATTTCTGTAATTTTGCTGTTTGTACACAAAGAATGCTTCCCCCTCCCTCAGTTCTTTTCCTGAAAGAGTGGAAAGATATTTTGTAAGACACAAACTATAAAGACAAAGGTACAAGTGTCACCGTACAGTATAGCTTACCTTATTAACAGAATAATGCAACAGTTTCTGGCCAAGCCACCCAGAAGTAGTCTATGTGTAACAATAACCAGTATCTTGTCAGATACTGCATCTGTTACTCCCTTTAATGGACTTCTGAGACTATTGAAACTAAAAAGTTTTGCCTCTCTTATGTTAAGTCCTTATTTTACACCTGTTTTTCAGCTTTAATTATTAATAGAGCTGTATCCCATCCTGTTGTTATGATGAGATTAGTGAATATGCAAAGCTCCTGTAAAAATGCTGCAAGGAAATAACAAATAATAGTGCTTATTTATCACTAAATTCTGCCTTATGTTCACTGTATGTGCACTTACTACACTAGTAAAGTATTCAAAGAAAATAAGCTTGCAAATACATGCTGGAGGTGAGAAAGCTGCTGAAATTTTTGTCACTGTTGTTGAAATCTTGTTTGTTCTTGAAGTGGGAACTGAAGCAGATTAACCACCATACAAGAGTAAATATTTAAGAGATATAGTCATAACTGGATTTAGAAGTTATGATGAGGACATACACAGGTGTTTTATTCCTAAAATAAAGTATGAACTAGATGGAATTGTTTTATATATACTCCATGGGTAAAAAGCATGCTTGGGGTTATTATGGAACTGGAAAACATAAACAAAATATGTGTGAATATATGAATGTTTACATGACACAGAGAGAATTTTTTTCAAAGCTTTGGGGCCTTTGAAACTCAAAAACAATGACTAAATGGAAAACCTTGTTATGACCTTGTGTAGATTTTAGAAATAATTCTGAAAAATGCTTTACATAAGTACATAATTAACTTAATTAATCAAATTTACTGCTCCTTCTCAGGGGGATGTTGAAAATTCACCCCTGAGTAAGTGAAGTGTTTTAAATGACATTCCGTTTATAGTTTCTTTATGCATTTAAGGCCAATGAATGAGGCACCATGAAACAAAATAGCCATTTGACTAACTGCCAATATTTGAGGCTGGAAATGTACGATAATTTTATTAGGAAAAAAATCCATTGAAAAGATGAGAAGCAGCCTTAAAAATGAAAACATTTAAAGGCAAAAAATATTCTTCTTTTGTAATCTAATTCAAGCTGGTTCTTCTTAGTCTTGAAAATGTAATATGTTTATTTCAAGTGGGTCTATGTCTCAGTGATAGCTGTTAGCAATAACCTGGGAATTGTCCTTAAGAATTGTCTGTTGCTGAACTGACCTATGATGGTCTGAAGACAACACACAGCTCAGGATACTGCACACCAAAGGTAATCTTTAGGGTTCTAAAAGTCCTTTCACAATGTGTAACTTTCTGTAAATTTTGACAGTTAGCTATGTAAAAATCAGAAGAAAAAAATATGGGACTTCAAAGGAAATGATGGAGTTATTCAAATACGTATAGTTTATATAAATATATTTTCTTTTAAAAGGCTTACAAAAAATGAATACTCTGCTTTCAGTAAAGGGAGCTTTGGACCAGAATATCACAAAAAAACCCCTATGTTAACTAAAGGTAGTCAGAAATTTAACAAAAATATATACGATTCATTAGAGGCAAACCTTTTGGAGAGCAAAGGCTGATTGCAGTGAATTTAATGTTTTTGCAAAAATTAAAAAAGTCCTCAAATTGTTAAATGTTTTTCTTTAAATACTTTAAACTCTTTCTAAAATATTTTACTAATTATGGAATAAAAATATGTTATAGTTTTGTCAAACTTTTTGTTTGCTTGCCATTGAAAATATTATGGGGAGAACAAAATTAAATCCATAATGCAGTAGAAAGAACAATTTTTAAAATCTCAGAATTTAAAATAGTTGCCCAGTCAGTTCTGATTATAATAACAACTTAGCTAGCAGTAAGACGTATAAGATAAGCAATCTTATGGTGATAATGATTTCACCGTCTTTTAAATGAGATCCATCAAGTTTTTCTTGTTTCATTTTGGGTTTTTTTTACTGTTTTTTATCAAATTTTAGGCTTATTTTTGCTGCATTTTGGATATGTTTCTCCGAGATATACTCTGAATTCTAATTCCTGGATTTCTACTTGTCTGCCACATCTACTTAGCAGCAAAATTCCTCCTACAAGATGCTTTTCCATGCTTTTTATTAAATATTCTTGTATGTGGGAAAATATATGTACTGTGACGTATATGTATGTTATATACGTATATTGCAGCATGACTCAATAACCCTGTGACCCTTGTAGAGTTATCAGCTCAGATCTCTAGCACTGAGATAGGTATTTTTTTGAAAGATAAAAGAGGCTTATAGGCAAAAATGTGTAAGTATTCTAGAGCCAGACTTCCTTTTCAAAAGCCAATCAAACAATTGATTTTTCCTTTTTTTTTTTTTTCCAAAAATAATACTATTTCTTAATGTTCGGGGATTTTTTGTTGTTTTCTGTTTGTTTGGTTGGTTGTTTTTGCTTTGTTTTGTTTTCTTTTCTTTTGTAGAACAGTATTTACCAGCAATTAATTGTAAATTAATCTCAAATCCCCAGGCTTAAAATGAATCTGTAGAATACAAATGAGTAACTCTTTGACTTCTATATTAAGCAAAAGGTCAGTTGCTTTGTTCTTATTCCTCTCACAGAGCTAGAGACACGCATATAGCAGTGGATAACTTCACAGCACAAGAGCAACAATACAATGTGACATTACAGCGTAGCTTGTTGCAGGCCTCTCATTTCAACAAAAGCCAGCTGT
The DNA here is from genome assembly GCA_013398125.1 of Aegotheles bennettii. Taxonomy (NCBI): domain Eukaryota; kingdom Metazoa; phylum Chordata; class Aves; order Caprimulgiformes; family Aegothelidae; genus Aegotheles; species Aegotheles bennettii. The sequence continues at coordinate 51,832 of VZRW01012468.1, forward strand.
TTCACTACTCATGTTCTTCAAATTCAGAACCTGGGAGACGTTATATTCTGAGACTTCAGCACTACCAGGAGAGTACTTACGGAGAGCTGGATATTTACTGAGAACAATACCCCTGTAAGTACTGTCCTGTTTTGATTAAATATAAAACGAAAGAGTTAGTGACAAACTTTGAAGTTTGATATGTGAAGCAGAAAATGGAATTTGGAGATACAATGAAAATGCCAATGCACTTAAAATTTGGGTCTGACAATTACACTAACAATTTAAGTGACTCTGTAAACACTCCATTTTCTTCATGATATTCAAAGTTTTGGCTTATGAGATGCTGAAAGTCAAGTTTGTTATTTATCACCTTTATGATCCTAATATTTTTCACCTATGTGGGACATTTAATTAACTCTCAAGTGCTTCATTATCTAATTAATTCTCATGGTATATATATGATTTGAACAAATAATCTTATTTTGAAGAAGATGAGTGATCAAAGGAAGGACATAGCTTGAGGTAGGAAAACACATGTGAGATAATCAGAATATGTGAGAGGGTCACAGAAATGAAAGATTTATCATATTTAATAGTAAGTTCACTGAATATATGACGGTTTTTAATATATTAACTTCTCCATCCATTACATGGATCTTACGGTGGGAAGTTGTATAGAAACTGAAAATAAATGAAAAGAAAGAAAGAAAAAAAGATGTTTAACCTAATTATCTATTTTATTCCCAAGTAATAACACTTATATTGGCATGATATGCCTAACCACACACATCTATGACCAAACCAGGCCATTTACTAAAGATTAAAATGTCTTAAAAATAAGAATAGGATGGAAAAAAAGGACACCACTAACTCTGAACTGAAAAATAACCTTATTTGCCAAAGAAAATGAGTATGTAAGTATATCTGAGCTACACATATAAATGGATGTGCCATGTGTACACCATTAGTTCTCTTTAATCTCTTCATAAATAGTCACAGTAAATCTCAGCATCAGTAAAACAAGGTTGAATGACCCTACCCTGCTTTGTAGGACATTTTGGTGCCTACTTGGTGAAGAATATTATTAAACCAACAAAGCTCTATTGGGTTCAAATTAACAGTAGTTACTTAGTACCATTGCTCCATGTCTTACTTCCCAAATTAGTATCTGAATCATAGTTGGTAGGAAAACATTTCTTTGCATAAATATGTTACAGCAAGTCACCTCACAGCTGACCTATATGCTACAGAAAAACAAAAAAAAAAAGGTATTGCAGTGTAGGAACAGTAGTGGTAAATATAAGAAATAAGTCAAAACCAGCAGTTACAATATTTTGAAAGAACTAATTTAAAACTGTTAACATTATTTGTGAAATTCTGAATGGGAAAAAAAGTCTCATATAAGGGTCAAGATGGGTTTTCTATCATGTGCTCAAAATTAGAAACTCAAAATCTTCAAATTGCTTTTAGATACACCAAAAAAATTTCTGCAGTAAAATTCCACTAGTCATAACTGGATTACAAAAGTGGATTTTTCCATCTCCGTTTTGATCTTTTGACTCAGGATTCTTTTGTTTCAGCACAGTAACACTGTCAAATTAAAGTGAAATTTAAGTAGTTTAAAAAAATACTGAAACAGTACTGTAGCATAGCATGTTGTTTGGCTGAGTAATTTAAATTATAGGATATCTGGTCTCAATTAAATTGTTTTTTTTCCTCTTGTCTTGAGTAAGCTCCATAATCAAACCTTTACCCCTTTACTTTATGGGGTTATAAATTCCATTTTCAAAAAGCAAAAAAAAGGAAGACCTGGGGAACTATAGGACAGTCAGTCTCGACTCTATGTTTAGCAAGATTGTGGAGAAGATGCTTCTGGAGGCTCCTCTAAGACAAATGGAAGATGAAGAGGTGATTGGTTGCAACCAACATGGTTTCACCAAGGGCAAATCATGCCTGACAAATTTGGTGGCCTTTTATGATGGGATTATAGCACTGGTAGATAAGGGAAGAGCAGCTGATGTCATCTACCTGGACCTGTACAAAATGCTCAACAGTGTCCCGCATGACATCCTGGTCTCTAAATTGGAAAGACATAGATTCAATGAATGGACCACTTGGTGAATAATGAATTGACTGGATGGTCTCACTCAGAGGGTTGTGGTCAATGGCTTTATGTTTCTACAGAAACTAGTGACAAGTGGTGCACCTCAGTGGTTGGTATTGGGACTTTATTGGGACTGGTATGGGTTCTTTGACATCTTTGTCAGTGACATGGATGGTGGGATTGAGAGCACCTTCAGCTAGTCTGCTGAAGACACCAAGATGTGTGGTGTGGTCGACATGCTTGAGGGAACGGGTGCCATCCAGATGGACCTTGACAGACTTGAGAGGTGAGCCCATACCAACCTCATGAAATTCAACAAGGCCAAGTGAAAGGTCCTGCACATGGGTCATGGTAATCCCAAGCACAAATACAGGCTGGGTGGAGAATAAATAGAGAACAGCCCTGAGGAGGACTTGGGGGTGTCGATTGATGAAAAGATTAACATGAGCCAGCAACTTGTGCTTGCAGCCTGGAAAGTCAACCGTATCCTGTGCTGCATCAAAAGAAGTGTGGCTTGGAATGTACTGAGGTCTGCCTTGATGAGGATGATGAGTAGGTGAGAATTTATGGGTTAGGATAAAAGGACAGGCTAGTAAGGTCTATATAGTTGTGGGAGTTTACTACAGGCCGCCTGATCAAGATGAGGAAGTGAATGAGACCTTCTACAAACAGCTTGAAGCAGCCTCAAACTTGAAGACACTGGTTCTTGTGGGGGACTTTAGCTACCCTGACATCTGTTGTCAATGCTACACAGTCAAGCACAAACAGTCCAGGAGGTTCCTGGAAAGCATTGATGATAACTTCCTGTCACAGACAGTTAAGACTCCACAAGGAATGGTGTGCTGCTTGACCCTATACTAATCAACAGGGAAGACCTTGTTGGTGAGGTGAAGGTTGGGGGTAGCCTTGGCTGTAGTGACCATGAGGTTACAGAGTTCAGTGTTGAACATAGAGGTAGCAGGGCAGTGAGTAAGAGTATTACCATGGACTTCAGGTGAGCTAAATTTAGCCTTTCTAGGGACATTCTTGGAAGAATCCCATGAGAGCAGGCCCTGAAGGGAAGAGGGGTTCAGGAGAGTTGGTCGATGTTCAAGGCTTACTACTTTCAGGCTCAAGAATGAGGCATCCCAATGAGGAGGGTCATGGGCTCAAGAAACCTCCGTGGATGAACAACCTCCTGTTATTGCTCAAGTAAAAGCAAAAAGTTCACAGAAGGTGGAAGCAAGAACAGTCCACTTGGATGGAATATAGAAAGGTGACCAGGATAAGTAGAAATTGGAACAGGCTGCCCAGCAAAGCGGTGGAGCCACCGTCCCTGGATGTATTCAAAGAACATTTGGATGTGGTCCTTGGAGATACGGTTTAGTGGTGGACTTGGCAGTCCTGGACTGATGGTTGGGCTCGATGACCTTGAAGGTCTTTTCCAACCAGAGTGATTCTATGATTCTACAAAACTTTCCCACCTACACCCAATGCAATCACATAACCTATACTTTGTACAGCCAAGCAAAATGCTGAGAAAAATAAATCAATAACAGAATGACACGACAAAATTGCACTGTGCATGAAGATCCACATGGAATGATTTTATGATTTCATTCCTTAAAACTAATTACCTTTCATGAGGAAATAGCAGAAAAATCACTATCCTTTTAAATCACCTCAGTGTTACAGCAGAGTCTGGGTTTTCAGTTTCTTGCCTGTGTGCATTTTTGTGGTATAGTACACATTTACCTATGTGAAATATCAATTGAAGAATTGTTAATGACTAACATATGCCATAGAGATCAGAGCTAGAAATGAAAGTGGATATTACATTATTCAAATTCACAAACTATAGGAACAGAATTTAGTGTCTAAATTCAAAGATTAATGTCATGATGTAACTTTCATAAAAAGAATGGCATTTTCAGATAGCTGGTTATAATTTCTACTGTTTGTAACATGTAGCAGAGCTTAGCAGATAAAGTTCACCAGGAAAACACACAAGCTTTCTGTCCTGTGAGGATTTTAACACATAGCTCATTTATCAAGAATAAGTTTATAGTAATTTTTAAGGCACATATGTATATGTTATCTAATATCAATCTTAAGAAGCTTATCTTGGTTTTATTTTACGTGCATATTTAAGGAGAGAGATTCCAATAAAAATTACAGAATCTGAAGTGCAAGGCAGTTCATGATAATACATAGGAGGAGGAAAGAAGGAAAAAAGGAAAAGAAGGAAAGAAGGAAAAAGCTCATCAAACCACATGCATATGTCAAAGTATATACATTGTACTGTCTCTGAAATTATGGTTTAGTTTTCCAGTCTTACAAAAAAGAAATACTATGTTTGTCCCACATAATTTGCACTCTGCTTAAACATTATTTGTTTATACTGTATGGTGATGGGAGAGGAATGAAATATATTCACTGGAGAATACCCTCCATTAAACCTACAGACCATATATTTTTCATTTTCTTAGGGGCAGTATCCCTAGTTTCATGTGATCTTATCTGTTCTATAAATTTTGGTCTGGGTCTACTGCACACAGATGCATAAGAAAACATGTTTCTAAATAATGTTAAAAGGTAAAAATAAAAGTGTTAAAAGAAATATTATCTGCTTTTGAAACTGTTAAAGAATAAATCTTTGAAAAACAGATCAAAAGCAGAGAACTTATTACTTGTTTGTTCAGGCCCAAGGTTGCACTTGATTCTAAATAATATGAAGGAGAAGCAACCTTTTCTCATGCAGCTTGCAGTCCAAGGCTGTACTGGAATTCAGTGGTGTGTTACCTGATGACTTAGGGAAGTCACTGTAGTTTCAAACTAGAAGGGCAAGGGTGCCAATTGGTCCCTAAGATTGTGGTCATAAGATTTAATCCACAAAATATTTTCTGTCTGTTAGGTATCAATTGTAGAATTATAGAGTTAAAATTTGGGTTTGTTTTTTTCTTTTTTTGTCTCTTCTAGGTCACAATCCTGTACTCACATTCATTTGGGATATATTAGTATCTGTTTGTAGGACTGAATGACACTGATATAGTGAACAGAGTGCACAGGAAAGCCACTCCTTTCCCCTAGTTCCTAGTGATTTGCAAAAAGTTTTCTGCATCAGTGAAACGAATGTTGGAGGACAGACAGACACAACATGTTTCTTTCCATCCACTTGGAACTTTCAATGATAATTTGGGATCTCAGTACATTCTCTCCTGGCATTCATTAGGAAAAAGGATTAAGCATTACACATGCATTGCATATTCACTGCAGGAATAAATGACCTTGTATGCCTGAGTTATGCTTGCAAGCAAAAAGACAGAAGTAAATATGCACTTTGGACTAAAAGCAAACTCCCAACACAATGAAGTTTAACATTATCTTGCCTCTTTACAGTGTTAATATGCACCTTCTGCCATTAGAGAGTGTAATGAAATTCACATGTGAGTGTTTTTTATTAGGAACTGATGTCAAACTTTATTTTAAAAACCTGTTAATGGTAAACATTACAACCTTGAACTTTCAGACTACTAGATATAGAAAGATCTTTCTTTCCATTTTGAATTCTATTTAGAGCCTAGGATCTAAGACACCAGGAGAAATCCCAGAGCTTTTAAAAGAAATGGAAAATTACATTTTGAATTTAGGAGCAGCAGCTCACCTTATTTGCTTTTAGAACACAGATCCAAATATGAAGACTCATCTTTGCATTTAATGTCACCCTTTTTACAAAGATTGTCCACAGAGTATGGTAGATATCAAATAATGTCTCCTTTATAAAAACCAGGAGCTTTTCCCAGATCCCATATTTACAGTATCCTTGTACTACCTCAAAGTCAGATTTGAATGCATGCCAGCCTTTCCTGCCTCCTGGTTTTTGTGAATAAAGATGCCACTCACATAGGCTAAAGAGAGCCCTGGGACACTCCAGCATGTCTTTCACCCAGCACTGCTGAGGGACCACATTTCTAAGGTTCACTGTGTTGCAATTTAGTCTAGACATAGCCAATATAACTACATGTGTCAGACTGCCTCAAAGGAAATCGGTATTGTTAAAAATATCTCTGTTTTATGAACAGAATTGTTCTACTTTCTGTCTGATGTGTGATATTTATTATGTCTTCTAAAATACTAATAATAATACTGTCCTAGTAAAAATAGTTCCCATGCTAAGAAAAAATATACAGCTCTCATCAATACAGAAAAATACATGAACAAACAAAAACTCCTATTAATTTTCTCTCCAATTTCAGTTGGTAAGACCTTGCAGAGAAACTACAAGTCACATAGTGTAAACTTGCATTTTCCAGAATGTGGAACATAGACAAAGAGTCATTAAGTATGAGGACCGTGCACAAACTTTTCATATCTTTAAGATGGCCTTCCAAAGATGTCTGTTGCTATTTGTGTTGTATGTTAACATAGGATACTAATCATGTCAGTACAGACACACAGTACCTGAACAATCTGAACTGTCCCTACCATTTCACTGAGTGTTAATAGGCAAAGGATGACACTCTGTCAGTGATGTTTTCCTGTTTATCAAAGCAGTGAAGGAGACAGCTTACTGTCATCTCTACGTTTTTCTTCAAAATAAGCATCTGAACATTGAGTAGCAGCTTGGAAAGGGAGATTTTAAAAATGTGATAGAATGATATAAGAAGTCTGTATCTTCCAAGACAAGTCATGCAGGAATGCTTCTGGACACTGGTGTAAGATAATTTTTGCTAGAAAACAGTGAGAATATTCCCTGCCACAATTTTTTCTTGTGTTAATTAGCATTTTTCTAAACAGTTGTCAAGAATAGTTTGAGAGTTGCAGAAAAACTAAGAGAAGAATTGTTGAACAAACAATGTACTCGCAGACATAATATTCCTGGGGCTGAGATAACTATGCCTAAAGAAGACAGTGCCCAATAATGTTCCCAAGCATATTTAACTTCTGAGAGTAGATGTGACAGGTAAACCGAATGGAGGATTTGTGATTCTGATGCCCATAAACTTGTATGGCACATGCAGAGCAAAAATCCACTATGACATGAAATGGCAATGCACAAAATGACATGCAATGTCATTTTCATGCACTGACAATGCAATGACTTCATGAAATGATCTTGGGCAGCAAGATAAGTGAGCTCATATACAATCACACCTAACTAAATTATGGTGCTCTGTACCTAGTGTTTTCCAAGACACTGGAAAATCTTGGTATGAGTCAAGACTGTCTTACTACATGTTACTATAAATCTGACTTATATTTTACTCTCAGTGTTCCATATAACAAAAACACATGTCAAATACAAGAATTATATATTGGTATGAAGGATAAATTAATAGAGATGCAACTATTCCTGTTTGGCAATTCTTTAAATCGATACTAGCCTCCAAAAAAATACTCCTTTCTTGCTTGTAGTGGAACAAGGACAAACACAAGTTGTGAAAGTAAACAGGAGCTAAGTACGTGATAAGGAGAAAAGAAAAACAGTCTTGAGTCATCAAGCTAAGGGTGGACAGCTCATGATCAGCAATTGTATTAGACTTCTCCAGAAAACACCTGAGACACATCTAAATTCATTCAGACTTCCTCTTTCCCCATTCAGCTACAGAAAATATCACATCTTTCTGGATAGGTTCTTGGTTATAATATCTATCAGAAACTACTTGGACTTGCTATGCATTAAGGATCAATGATCTTCAGAGAGTTTGTAACATATATGGAAAAAGAGAGCAAACCAAAAACATTTTCTGAGTGTTATACAACACTTTATAAACAAGAACCAGAACATAAAATAAAATTAAATCTGTTTTTCCCGATTCAAATTCCTCTATTTCTAGCATTTGATTAATGTTGAATTCTCTATGTTGAAGACCTATAAAGCTTTAGCATGAGATAATATTGATTTATTATGGAGTGGTAATATGCACTAGCAATTTATAGTTTCCATTTCATGTTTAATTTTAAGAAAGTTTCTTGTATATTTTCAAAGATAACAAGTTATCTGTTTTGTTTTATTGTTCCACTCACATCTGTCTCTGGTTGTGTATATTAAAAGAAATCCTTAGCCTAAAATTAAAACACATATAGTTTGGTCAATGTGTGCTGGTGTGGTAATATGCCATTATAGTGGTATGCTAACTCTAATCAGTACCTGGTTCAAGTATTGGTATATGTATGGTAGTTCCCGAGATAAAGAAAAGGTTACAACACTTGACAGCATAGCTGTGCTTAGTAAATAACTCGGTGGAAGTCATCCAAATTAATCTCTGGACTTTTGCATTACAACTAGAGATCTTATCCTCCTCTAGGAGCCCTTCTCTCAACTTTAAGAAGAAACCTGCATTTAGTAAGTTGATTATGACCAAAAAAGTGCCTATTGACACTTTCTATTGATTTTAAAGGGGTTGTAGGGTAAGCAGTTAATCTAAATACATTTGGTGTAAATACCTGAAATCATTAAATAAATCTTATCCACCATGTGGAAACATTTTGTTTGATGTTTCAGTTTGTTGTTCAGGTAGTGTATCTACAACATCAAATTCCCTTCAACTATACTCATGCTCTCTCTTCACTTTTCTTTCCTTTTACACCAGTACATCCACAATGTACTGAACATATTCCATGAAAGCATTGAAAAATAGAGACCCATAATCATAAAACCAGAAGGGATAACCAAATGAAGCAGGTCTTGTAAAAGTTTACCTGGCTGTCACAATACTGAACCAGATACCGACTCATGTACTAGCTAATCATCTTTTCCAGTTAAGCATTCTGATCTGAACTAAACCAAGATTCCCAAACAGTTTTAACCCAAGTATGTACTAATAATTTTGCTCCAGACTGATTTCTATGTAAGTTCTAAAAATGAAAGTGAAATTTGCAGCATATGAGTAGGCAAAAAAGGTTACAGGTTGATTCACAATGCCTTTTAAATCATATCAAATTCAAAAGCTGATGCTGTGAGATTTAATGTATATTCAAAATCATTACTGATCACAGTAATGACTAATGTTAATAAAATTCTCAAATGTTGTTGGCGAATTTATTTTTTCAAAAGATATTTCATTGCTACAAAAAGATAAGTTTTTCTTCATTTCTGCTGCATGCAAGGTGTCATTTACTGACTTCTGTGACATTTTATTAAGTCAGAAATAAAAGTGGATTTCTTTATCAACAATAAGACAAACAAAATGGTCTTAACGGAAAGCCAACAACTATGTTACTCATCATCATTTTAATATAAAAAACCAAACAACAGCTTGGAACCTAGAAGGATTAGAGTACTCCATAGAGTACAAACAAGCAGTTAGGTTTTAAGCATTGTAGCAGCATTCTTTCCAAAGTAACACATTAATATCTTAGACTTTATCTGACTTCATTTACAATGAAGTAATTGTCAATACTTTGCATTTGTAAAAGAGGTTATTAACTAGTTAGTTTGTGCTGATTTTGTGGTTTGTGTTTTTTGAATTCTACTTCTTTCTAAAAGAGGCAGATCTAATACCTGTGTTCATACCAGACTGGGATGTCAGGTTTGATAGTCTGCCTCAGGGTCTCATAAAATTTTCCTGGGCTGAACAACTGAAACTTAAAGAATATTTTTATTCTTCTGGCAGGTCTCATTTGATTCCTATTATAACTTAATTATCTAACAGACTTTCTGTTACAATTTTTCAAGTTTTTATTCAGGAAAATTACAGTTACTTCACATTGTTCCTTTCATTGCTATCCAAACTGAAGGTTTCCATGTGGTTGCTTGAAGAAAATCAACTTTGGTAGCCTGGATGTGGTACATACTGTTTGCATCACAGAACTCTTCGTTCCCTTTACAATCAATGGAAGGAAATAAGGTGTTTTAGCTGCTGGTTCATCTCATTCCAAGAACCTAAATCTGTTAGATTAGTTATCCTCTAGAAGACTTTTTATCTCTTCAGTAACTCAGAGGAGGAACTTTTCAGATACAGACATCCAGCTCAGGGGAGAACTAAATCCCATGTTTTATATCTGAAATATGATTTATGAATAGAGTACCTGAAAAAAAAAAAACACAAACCAACCACCGTATTCTCCAGTTTCTTTTATAAGACTGTCATTTATTACAGAGAAAGAGATGTGATAAATGTCATAATGGTGCACACTTCATTAACTCACACTGCTAGTCAATAACCATCCTGAACAGTCGTCATCGTTCTAACACATTTTATCCTTTTTAACAATTCTGATTAGGAATTTCTTTTATTTTGAAGGTTGTTTTTTTTTCTCCTTAATTGGAATTTCAGAAGAATTATCTTTTAAGGTTTCTATAACACAGACAAGTGTAGTACAGTCCTGTTAAAAAGTTCTGTAACAGATAAAATCATTCCATAAAGTATATTGTATACCCAAACACATCTAGAAATATTTAAAATATTTTCCTTATTGTCATATTATAACTGGTTTGTGACAAAGCTATAAAATTGAGAAATAAAAAAATAAATCTGAGTGTTTCTGAAAAAAATTCTCTGGAAAAAATATCTGAATTTGTAATAATTCAATCAGGCTTAATATCTGTGTATGAGATCCTTTCACTAGTGTAATCACAACTGCAATAAACCTGACCAAACAAAATTCCTTGAAACGTTATTTTTGTCTCATGACAATGTTAGAAGTATAAAATGCAGTAATTTACCCAGTGGGCCATGAACCCAAATCTAATGTAGTCTTGGGAAAAAATATGATTCTAACAAGGCTGTGTCACCTGAGCAGGGATCTTCTAGAACATAGGTGGAAAATGAAAGTGTACAGGCACTCTCCCCTGTACACAGGCTCTCCACTGATCCTCCTCTTCTCCAGAATAAACAACCCCAGCTCCCTCAGCCACTTCTCATAAGACCTGTGCTACAGGTCCTTCACCAGCTTAGCTGCTTTTCTCTGGACCCGCTCCAGTACCTCCATGTTCTACTTACAGTAAGGGGCCCAGAACTGAATGCAGGTGCAGCCTCACCAGTGACAAGTAGAGGGGGATTATTATTTCCCTAGTCATGCTGGCCACACTATTTCTGATACAGGCCAGGATGCCATTGCTCTCTTGTCTACTTGCACACACTGTTGGGTCATGTTCAGCTGGCTGTCTACCAGCACCCTCAGATCCTTTTCTGCCAGGCAGCTCTCCAGCCACTCTTCCCTAAGCTTGTACCTTTGCATGATGTTGTTGTGGCCCAGATGCAGAACCCAGCACTTTGCCTTGTTGAAGCTCATATAATTTGTTTCAGCCCATCACTGTAGCTCATCCAGGTCCCTTTGTAGTGCCTTCTTACCCTCAGGTAGATCAACAATCCCACCCAACTTTGTGTCATCCACAAATTTACTGAGTGTGCATTTGATGCCTCCATCCACATCATAGATAAAGATATTGAACAGAACTGGCCCCAGTACTGAGCCCTGGGGAACACTGCTGGTGACTAGTTGTCAACTAGATGTGACTCCATTTACTCTTTGTGCTCGGCCATCCAGTCAGTTTTGGACTCAGTGAAGGGTAGTCTCATCCAGACCATGAGCAGGCAGTTTCTCCAGGAGAATGTTCTGGGAAACTGTATCAAATGCTTTACTGAGGTTGAGATAGGCAATGTCTACTGCCTTCCCCTCATCTACTAGGTGGGTCACCTTGTCATAGAAGGAGATCAGGTCAGTCAGACAGGACCTGCCCTTCATAAATCCATGCTGACTAAGCCTGATCCCTTGCTTGTCCCACACGTGATGAGTGATCATACTCCAGATGATCTGTTTCATAACCTTCCCTAGCACTGAGGTCAGGATGACAGGCCTGTAGTTCCCTGGATCCTCCTTCCTACCCTTCTTGTAAAAGGGTGTCACATTTGCAGTCTCCAATCCTCTGGGACCTGCCCACTTAACCAGGACTGCTGAAAAATAATGGAGAGTGGCTTGGCAAGCTCCTCTGCCATCTCCCTCAGTACTCCTGGGTGGAATTTGTCTGGTCCCATAGACGTGTGCATGTCTAAGTGGAGCAGCAGGTCTCTGTTTCTTCCTGGATTGTGGGAACTTCAGTCCCTTATTTCAGTCTTCTGGCTCAGGAGACTGGGTATTCTGGAGAAAACTGGTCTGGTTGTTAAAGACTGAGGCAAAAGAAACGTTAAGCACCTCAGCCTTTTTCTCATCCATTGTGACCATGTCTCCCCCCACACCTGATAAAGGATGAAGGTTCTCCCTCGCCCTCTTTTTGTTGCTAATATATTTGTAAATTTTTTTTTAATATCTTCTATGGCAGTAACCAAATTTAGTTCTAGCTTTGACTTGACCTTTCTAACTTTCTCCGTACATACCTTAACAGCTTTCTTGAAGTCCTCATGAGTTGTCGGTCCCTTCACTCAAAGGTGATAAATTCTTTTTCCCTGAGATCAAATAAAATTTCCATATTGAACCAGGCTGGCCTTCTTCCCCACTGGTGTGTTTTTCGGCACAGGGGGATGGCCTGTACCTGTGTTTTGAAGACTTTCTTCTTGGAAAACGTCCATCCTTCCTGGACCCCTTTGCCCTTCGGTACTGATTCCCAATGGACTCTCTTGACCGGTGTCCTAAACAGGTCAAAGTCAGCACTCTGGAAGTCTAGGGTAGCAGTTTTGCTGACCCTCTTCCTTACCTCGCCAAGATTTGAAAATTCTATCATCTCGGGATTGCTGTGCTCAAGACGCCCTTCAACCCCTGCATCACCCATCAGTCCTCCTCTGTTGGCAAACAGCAGGTATAGCCAGATGTCACCCCTATTTGGCTCACTTACCAGCTGCATCGGGAAGTTATCTTTCATAGCCTTCCAAAACCTCCTGGATTGTTTCCTATCCACTGTGTTGTGTCTGTTCCAGCAGACATCTGGTGAGTTGAAGTCTCCCACAAGAATAAGGGCTAGAGAATGCAAGACATCTCTTAGCTGATGAAAGAATGTCTCTTCAGTGTCTTGATCCTGACTGGGTGGTCTGTATCTCCTACCAAGATATCTGCCTCACTGGCCTTCCCCTTTATCCTTACCCATAAACTTTTCACCTTCTCATGTCCAGCGTTAAGTTCTAGGCAGTCAAAGCACTCCATAACATATAACGTTATCCCACCACCTCTCCTTCCTTGTCTATCTCTTCTAAAGAGCTTGTAGCCATCTACTGCAGCACTCCAATCGTGCCAATCAATCATCCCACCACGTTTCCGTGATGGTGACTATGTCATGGTTTCCCTGCTGCACAGTGTCTTCTAGTTCCTCCTGTTTATTGTCCATGCTGTGGGCATTGGCGTATGTGCACTTGAGCCAATCTACAGATCTCACCTCTGACACTGTTATGCCACCCCCAAGTTTATCTCTAGCAGTCCTGGTTTTGTTCCCTTTCCCCTTCAATTCTAGTTTAAAGCCCTCTCAATGAGTTCTGTCAGTGACACCAGCCCTGAAGCCAGGCGTTAATCGGTATGGTTCTCCAGTTTCTTCCTTCATTACTTCCTGCAGCTGACAGGATGGGAGAGAAGACTAATTGCACTCTTGATCCCTCGATTAGTCTCCCCAAGGCCCTAAAGTATTTCTTGATTCCTCTCAGGTTTTTGTTGGGATTTCGTCGTCACCCACCTGCAAAACTAACAAATTACACTAAAGGGAGTGTATTTCTCAACTTGAAAAGAAACAACCCATGGAATGTGGAGGTCTGTAAAGCTGAGAATGGTTTGAAGAAAGTAAACAAAAAGTGTTTATTTGTTTTTTCTCGTAATATGGAAAAAGGAAAAATATGGAAATTAATTGGACAATGGTCTAACCGAAATTATTAGAAAGAATTGAAGTACCATCTGCTTCAGAACATTCCTAACTGTTAAACCAGAAGTAAAATAATATATGTGATAAAATATCGTGAAAATAATGTTTTATTCTTTACATATTTCTCCTAAACATCTAGTGAAAAAATTGGCATATTGATCAGAAAAGCAGTTTTTGATGTATAAGAAAATGAAAAAAAGGAATGCAGGGGAAAAAAAATATTGGAAGAAGGCAGAGGAAAATGGGAACAAATTAAATTGGGCAGTCTTAGTAAACTTCATATCACTTCTTTTTAGTTTTTTCGAATAACAGGCAACTTAAACTATGGTAGATGGATATTTATAATAACCATTTTTTTATTTATTAGGAAATATTAAAATTCTATAGATGATGAAAATACACCGATAAGGTCAGACCAATGTTTTGTCAGAGTTTTTAGAATTAGATGTAAACTTCTTGTTTAAAACAAGAAATACTGCAGTAATAGTGGAGAAAAATCTTATTTTAGCCATCCATAAGCGTAAGATTGAGCTGCTATTACAAACACTTAAGCACATAAAAATTAGGCTTTTAAGTTCATAAAATATTTTTATATGCATTTTACCACAAAAGCCAAAGAAATTTGGTTAGCTAAAGCATGCATTTACAACAGCTTGACCTTCATATTTTGGCGTATGAAATGGTGGGCTGAACAGTGCATTTGTCATTTAAAGGCTTATAAAAAATAAGAAAATAGCACATTATTAAAAACAGCCCTCCGTTAGATTTTTCACTGTCTTCATTTTCGTGAACTTAACCTGCTTAATTTACTAGCAATATGTTTAGATGGATTTCTGCAGCTGAAGGTCACACAGTCAGGCAACACTTACCTCGGTGGTAAACATCTATTGGAAAACAAGATTTCATCAATACAGTCAATAAACAAGATACTATCTATAAAAACAAAATACACTCTAATCAAAGAGAGACATATGCGTTTACGATTATGTTTCCAAAACCTGTGGGTCATGCTACTCTGGATAAGGCATAAAAAATACCAGATGGTCAGGGGCAGCGTAAGGAGTGGGTTTATTACTTCTGTTCATAACACCAAAATTTGATCATTATGCTAAGCAGAATAGACATGTAAGTTTTTAAAATTCATTCATAGTAGACAAATGGATGCATGCAGAATGGTTTATGAAATGCTGCTCTAATGATCTGCAATTAAAGTAGATTATTTTACTAGAGTATAAAACAATTAGTCCCTCTCACATGCAAAGAAAACGTTCAGATATTATGTTATAAACATCACTGAATATGCATAACTTTTTTTTCCCCTTCCCGGATACTTGTAAGTCTGTCCAGAAACAGGTTATTTACACTCTGGGCATTACACCATGTACATTTTTCTTGAGGCTTTCAGTCTCTTGCATGAATGACAGTAAAATTAAGATTCCATATTATAACAAAGAATGAAGTAAAACAAGGCAGCATGTGAAAACAACAATGGGACAAAGAAAAATAACATTCAAACAGTTCTATCCATTTCCTTTGATTACAACTAAGAGGATACTGGGGTCTCTGTCTGCAACTTTCCTATGGAAGGAACACTCAGGGTACCTCAAACATTGGTATTTAATGATTACATATGTGGGAAACTTGGGCCTGAATTACTTGCTTGCAGTCAGCCATCTAGGCCTATGTTACGTGAAAGAGGAGGTAAAAGCCTCTGCGAGGTGGCTGGGGAAGGCCCTCCCATTGAGTCATGAGGTTCAGACTGGACCCCCTGGCTTTCTAAAATCCTTCTCAGAGAGGAGTCTAGGTGTGGCTGGATCCAATCTACTCTCAGACTTAGTCAGCAGTTTATATCTGAAGGATTATGAGTGTGTGCAGCCACCTGTCAGAGTTAATGTTTGCCTGTTTCAAAGTCTCACCAAGGTCTCACTTGCACTGAAACAGATTCACAATATTGTAAAAAAATGCAGTTTATTAAGACAACAGATATAAGTTTGGAATTGCCATTGATAAATGAACTTTACTGTACAAGCGCTACAAATTGATGTTAATATTGCTAGCAATAATAGTAGTAATACAACCTGGGGATACTTCCACCTAAAAGGTGAAAAGCATGGCACTTACTCAGAGAGGCATCCTTGCCTGGGCAGAGAGGAAGAGAATGCAGCCTTTCGACTTGTCTGTCTGTCTTTAGATTTTCCTCTCTCCACAGATTCTTCTCTCCCTAATTAATGATCCTTTTCTTTACCTTTTATCCCATAAACTACAAGGTTCCCTACCCCAGGTGACATGTAGTAGGATTTGGGTGGAGAGACAAGTGCTATGGTCATACATGTTCACTATAATCTTCATTAGCATATGCAGGGTGTCAAATTTAATATGCATTTCACAGGTAATGAGGAAAAAAGTCATCCTTCAGACAACATGACTCCTTGAACAAAGGACTGTTATCAGTTAACGAAGTTTGTTTTGCTATCTTGCTAACTAGAGCAAGGCTCCCTGCTAGGGAAGCATCCTGTGCTAAACGAGGTGGGCTTATTGCTCCCCTGGGTCATACAACACTTGGAGCAGGATTATCCTTTAAGGGTTCTTTGTGCAGAGCCGTCCTGGTTTTCCTCAAATTCCACAGCCTGTCAGAGATGCTTCTGTGTACCTTGCCTTGTCTCTGTTTTGCCATGTCACATATTTCAGATGGTTTCAGATGTTTGTATATGGGCAGCTGAACAGAAGCCCCTCATGAGGATTCACTGTGTTCACAACTGATATTTTTTCTTACACAATCCTCTAAAGTCCAGTATATATACTGATCAGATCCTTGTTGAGTATAATAGGAGTACAGATACGTCTCACATGTATATACCTACATATACAGACATTAAATGAGATGTTTGAATCCCATCTCTATAATTAGTTGTGATTAATTCACCCCCAAAATATGATTTCTGTATAGTAAAAATACACAGTGTGTACATGGTACATACTTCTTGCACCCCAAAAAACTCCCGCTGATGAACACTTAAGCAGTTTGGACATCTGCCGGTTTCATCAGATCTGCCTAGTACAAAAGTTGGGACATCAGTGTTTCATTGTCCATGCTATGGAAAATCCAAAACAGTGACAAAAAGTAGAATTTTATTTTTAGGTGTAGAAGAATAGACAAGTGCCCAAACAGCTAGCTAATGCTACTCAGTAGTAAAAAATCTCATGAACAATTATTCCAAAATAATTTTTAGACCTGATTTTGTGCACTGAAGATGCTGATTCTCTATGTAAGTTAATATTTTAAAATAAAAATATTTTTAATTATTTTTAGTTACATAACTCCTTGGTTTCTTTTTCCATCTTTACTTTTACATTATCTTCCTTCAGTTCATGATTTTTCTAAGATACAACTTCTGAAATCCATATGAACTATAGTGTGAAGCTCATGTGAGTTGTAGAAATCAGAAACTTATCAAAGTATCTTTAAATACTTCTTTCTTCATATTGAACTGAAGTCTCCCATCTTTGCACTGATATTAATTGATATTAGAGAATTAACTGAAACAACTTATTTTGTTAAGACTACTTTGTTTTTATTCTTAAAAAGGGAAAGATTATTCTTTGTTAGATCCAGTCATCTTAAACAGAATATCAGTAAAATTTAGACAAAGCCATGACTTCCAATTCAGTTATTAAACTTGCAAAAATAATTGCAAAAATAGTGAAAAATATTTTCTTAACTTTTATTAGCATTAACTTAACAGTTAATGATGAAAAGCTTTCACTTCTTCTTCCTCTTCAAAAATAGAAATTTTTTTTCTATAAAATTTTCAGAGTTTTTATTTTCTTTAAAAAGTGAATTTCTATGTAAAAGTATGTTTCTGAGAAATTCTGAACAAAATAAAAATATTTCTGCAAGTCTCATTCTGGTCAAAATACAGATTTTTTTACAGTTTACTGTTGAAATAATTTTGATTATCTATTCCAATTTTTCTTAATAATAGAACAATGAGTACATCTGAACAAGATTGCTCCTCAACAAACTTTCCAGAAACAAGGAACCTGAGGAATTAACAATAGAAAGGAATAGAAACTCTTTCTTTTGTTAATAAACTTGGCACCTGTCACCTGAAATAATTGAATACAGACCTGGCACTGAAGAAGAGTGTGATTTTTACATACCGTTACAAGAACCATATCTTAAGTTACCCACCCCCCCCAAAAAAAAAAAAAAAGAAAGGTTATAATATGCTTATATACATTATAAACATCTATAAGTTACTTTTTATGGCAGAATGTTTCACACTTTTTGTCACCCAGAGGAAAACAATTTGAATAAGGTGTTTCAATAAACTTGGGGGATGAAGATCCTTGATTGTGTGAATGGCTTGTTTTTGTTTGTTTTATAATATGAATTGTTTATGTCTGTTGTAGATTGTTTTTTGCTAATTTCTTGCAGCTGTTGCTAAATTACAGGCTCTGCTTTCCAAGGCCACTTAGGGAAATGAAAACTAGTGCTATTTAACTACTAATCAGACTATGTAATGATCTGAATGAAAAGAGGAAAAACATTTGCTATTTCTAGTTGTCCAATACAGAATCTTTGCCAACTATTCATGTGACTGAATGGCTGCCATTTATTTACTGATAAAAGTGAATGTTAACCTTTATATTTCTTTTCAGATAATATGACAAGAAAGAGAAATATTTATTTAATTAACTGAAGTATCATTATTTAAACATTATATAATAGTAGCCAATAGTAGCTAAAATATTGCTGCTTAAGTAGTGTCTGAAGATGTGAAGGTCTGATTTCAGTTATTGGATTCAGTGCAGACAGTACTATACCCAGGTGCATAAAATTCACCTGAGTGCCTTCAGATTATTTCAGCCTCATTAGCCATGTCTTTTGTAATATCTAATTGCAAGCAGTAGTAGATGATTTTTAGAAGAGTCTCCAGAATAACAGAAGCTTTCAATCAAATCCTCCAAAAAGTGAATGTTTTGACATATGACCTGATAATCCAATCTACAGAAATATGACTGCATTCTTATTCTACCTGGACCAGCTGATTTTACATTCACAAGACATTTGCCCCATGTTATCTACCTATAATACCAAAAATCACCATGCCTATTAATTTGGCGCATATTTTCTCTGCTAAGAAGAGGGATGTTATAAATGACCTGTGTATATTATTTTAAAAAATGTCTTTCTGGGAAAAATTGTTATGAAAGTGATAGTTAATAATGCTGCCCTATTTTCCTCTTACATAATGATGTTGAATATACCACTGTTATGACAATGTTTTCTTTTTCTTTTTTGGCAAATGGGTGCTTGGGGCCAGAAATATGAAGGGTTTAAAATAGGATTTGAATACTTAATTCTAGATGATTTTGGTCACAGGAAAGTATGAATACATGATTTTAAAAATATCAAGTCTAAGATATTTTGATTTTCAAAGGAAATTAGTTTTCCAATACCTAGTTTTTCCATCACTTTCCTCATCTTTCCTCCTTTTAATCTGTAAATCCCAAAGGGACATGGAAATACTTTCTCTTGGTAAAGATGGATGTGAGGGGAAAAAAGGCAGGGTAAATGGAAAAAAAGCATGCAGATTATTTTTCTACATCCATTTTTTACCATCCAAAATAATGAAAGGAAATCAGAACTAACCAACCTTACCTACTGTATTACAAAACAGACTGATTGTAGAGTTCCCATAGTAGTGAAGTTACTAACTACAAGTTTAAATCCCTTGTTTCAATGTATTTTGTGCCTGAGCGATTGGTGGATTTGAGGATTAAAATTTGTTTTGGCCTTATAACACTGTTTGCAAGAATATTACTTCATTTACGTATTCACTTCATAGCATTCTGTAGGCAGAAATTTAGGTTATGGAATAACAGTAAACAGACTATATTTAATAAGCAGAGGAAATACTATTGCTGTAGTTTGTGACTAAGACTCAATGAGAGTCAAAAGTTCCCAGGAAGTAGTACTCAGAAGGCCCATAATATGATGGCCATCCATGAATACTACCTGATTAATACAAGGCTCAGGTAACATCTTGCAGATGGCATGTTAATGTGAGAATTTCACTCAGGTATTTCTGATAAATTATGTTCATTATAATTTAAAATTATTAAAACTACTTTCTGTAACTTTACAGACCATTGCTTCCTCTTGCTTCATCTCTTACATGTGTCAAAATAAATAATTAGGGAGCAAATATGAAATAGAGACCTTACAGAAAAGACATTACAATGAAAATTATTGTGCATCTGTAGGCAAGTTTAGAACTACTTCACCAAGAAACCCTAATGTTAATGCATTATACAACAGGTACATTAGTAAGAGTTTTAAAAAAGCATTTCTTTTTTATCATTGCAACTACAGTAAGTCCATATTTGTACTCAAGTATGAAATGTTTAGTAAATGTACATATTTTTATCTCCAAATGAAGTTGTTTACAGCAGCTAATGAGACATTCATGCTTACATGGATCAGGAGAAGAGTGTTGGTTTCTTGTGCTTTAGGAAAAACAGGCAAGCCTTCCTAAATCAAGGTGTCAGTGGATGCATAAGGTATATTTAAGACATATGAGTTTATCAAGTGAACAGTATAAAGCACAGAAAATGGTTACCAGTTATAGCTGCCTGCCCTATGATTTACTTTTCCAAATGGTTTAGCAAATTATATATCCTGCCTGACAAAACACAGCTCTCTACACATCTGTAAGAGAAAGCCCATATAATTACATCTTCTGAATTTATAAAAAAGCACTTGGCCTTTTATTTATTAACAAAGCTAAACTGTAAACAGATGTCAGCGTTTTGTGTCAGAACCTTCATTTTTCCCATCTCCAGTCTGAAAAGCTGCCTCGGTTAGTGGACTGGAAAACTAAAGGTATTCACTCCTAGCACAAAAACTATGAGTCAATGATGTAGTTCCATCAAGTAAAGGATATTTAATCTATTCACTACTATCCTCTATGCAGTCAAGTTAAAATTGTCTTTCTGACTGGTCAAAATTCTGATTAACTGAAAATTTAGATGATTTATAGTCTCTGTTCATTGTTCTGAAATGATGAATCAGGTTGCACAGAAATATTCAATCAAGACTAACTATATTTGCCTGTGTTTGCTCCTTCATCTTCTGTAACTAGTACAGTTAAGGAAAGCTAAAATGAATATCTGATCATTTAATTAAAGGGCTGTATTAGAATGTGTATGATATGTAGGAGAATAAATTGGGTCTGCACAAACAATTTAAATTCTGAGAAGTCTTATATCTGGAATAACTTCTGACTTTATTAAAGTAGTGAATAAAAATATCTTTTAAACATTCAGTGAATATTTGTACATATTGTAAATTTTTTAAAAAATATATATTTTATGCATTAGCAAATATTAAATACCAACAGATGATTCAGTTTAACAAGGTTAAAATAAAATGAACATAAGGTTAAACATAAAATGAACATTTGTAATGAAACTTGTTTTACCTTAAAAAATTAATGACATTAAATCTAATTTTCCAAGAATTCAGAATTAATCCATCCTTTTCTTTATTTCTTCAAATTTTAAAATAATAAAAGAGTTTATTTTTTCAACTTTTTCTGAAAGAAAATATTTTGTTAATGACCTTTAAAATTATATTTATCAATTATCTTTCAGGTAATGAAGCAAAAGTGTGTTGAGGGCTACTTTAGGGTTTTTTCTTTCTGAGTTATTGATGACGTAAAAGCAGTGGATCTGTGAGGGAATAAAATAAAATGCATTTTGACTTGATTTTATGTTACACCAACACATTACAAATGAAATTAAATATAGGTAAATTGGAAGTAACACATACAGAGCACAGAGTCTCCAAATGAACGATATTGAGGTTTTTTTCAGGAGGAATTTGTAAGAGAATTTGCACATTTTAATCTATAATAAGCTAGAAAAAGAAACAGTTTGGTACAGTGTTTATATAAATAGGCACTGGATCATTTCCAAACTATTAATTCATTAACTCTTTTCATGTCTTATATGCCTTTACTTCAAGAAGAGATTACAACACTTCATATTGCATATCATAAAAATGTCTTTAAATCATACTGTGAGTCATCATAGTTCATGGAGTAGGTTATGCACATATAAATACATCGACAAATTCTTATGTTTTGTCTACCTTACATATCTCTACTTAGCCTATCCTATACTCCATTTCTGTCTCATGGAAGGATATGTTATTCCATGCTGGGCAGGCTGAACACCAAACATTCCCACACATATGCAGTAACTTGCTTGTTTCAAAGGGAGACCTCTGTTTGTTGCAGTGGATGTAACGATGAAGGATGGTTTGTTACAGTTATGAATCATCTAGAAATAATCTAATTTCAAGGTACACGACACCAATAATTGTTATTTCAAGCTTATGTTTTAAATGAAAGTATCTCATGCTGGAAAACTTCAGAAGTTGTAAAAAATATACCTTTTTATCAGTGTGTAATTTTAAAATTTCATTTAAAAAGTATACAATTAATATTTTTTTCTTATTCATGAGGTATTCTTTAGTTTTATTGATTTTTTATTGGAAAATAAATTGGTTTTATCTCCTCAAACCTACCTATGTATTTTTAAATAGGAAAAATACGCAAATATCAAGTCAAACAAACATGGAAAAGAACACATAAAGTTACTTCCACATTCATTTCTCCAAGGCCTGCCACAAATATCTTTCTTTGATGTAATTAATATTAGTCATTAAGGTGTTCCAGTAACAGAATCATA